>JASJFT010000007.1:434901-539247 GCA_030770425.1 Darksidea phi
GCGGCATAACCCGGGTCCCCGGGTTTTTTCCCCGGTTTAATTTCCCAAAATTTTTTTTTTTTTTTTTTTAAAAAAAAAAAAAAAAAAAAAAAAAAAAAAAAAATCGGGCGCTACGGCCTTGACCTTATTTCCACCAACGAAGCGCTCGATTTCGATCTACTAGCATTCCGTCTCCAGGCAATGCATTCGCTGGCACACAATATCTTCGGCCTACCCGCCGACACGATAGCACGCTCACGTAGCTTGCCTTCATGAAGAAAGGCAGGTTCTACTAGCCCCAGGCTAACTAGCAGCTCATTCTCGGGGATGAGGCTTAGAGCCATGACATAATTTATACCTCATTCTCATTGTATTGCTATTCGTCGTCCGCACACATGTCGTGAATGGGCTGTTCTCTCGCTATCTAGTAAGGTAATATGATTTCAGGAGAGACTAGAGAGAGCTAAGGTAAAGATAAAAGAACACTTGACACTATGAAAATACGGCTAGGAAAAAGCCTCTCCTGATTTTTGTCGAGCAATCGGCATCAGACTTGCGTACGCTTCCACTCCTTTGTTGCCCATAACACCCACCAGATCAGTCTTGCTCACTATCGTCCTCGGGCCACCTCCCTTCCCTGACCGCCTGTCCAAACATGTACAACTCCACTCCTTCTTCCACTTCTCCTCGGCTTTTGGTCGAGGTAAAACCAAGACATCCCGCTCTGATCCACATATGTCCGGAGATCCTGCAGGTTATGTATATACCCCAGCAGCACTCGGAAGTGCGCATATACTTGCGGCTAAACCAAATTATAGCGACGGCATCTTCGGCCATAACGTTTTACGATCGTATTGTCAGCGGTCCTCGTAGCTGGCATCTCGCTTTTACTTAGTAGGCTCGCTTCTCTCTCTCACACCAGGAGCAGTAGACGCGCGTGTACATGCTCGAGCCTAAGTAACGGGTGAGGAAGTTGCATGGGCGTGACATGAGCCCGCCGTAGCCATGATTACTAGATGGTCAACTAAGTTAGTAGGCTGTCAAGAGGCGAGCCCTGCCAAGATAATATAGGTAGCTGTAGGAAGCGCTGCTATGCGGCTCGACTTTACCTTGAATACTTTACCAAGCTCCGCTCCTTCCTGATGGCGTCTCAGGTAGGCCTCTTACATAAAAGTGGATGTCGACCTCCGCGTATATGTCACGAGCTCTTTATATAGCCATTCCCTTTCTCTGGCACCTGGTGCTCCCGCAATAGAGGCTACAAGCTTCGCACCTCACTCTGCCCCTCCTGATCACGACCCTTTCACCAACCCCGGACTGATTTTTAATCCTCTAAGTCACATCTCAAACCTAGTTCGCCCAGTAACAGCCGTAATGGGCCTGCTTGACTCGTGTTTCAAGCAAGATCTTGCCTTAATCGGGTATAGATCACTCATTACTTGGCGATTTCGTGTTCTTCCAGAGAACTCGACGTATATAAGCGCAGTCCCTTGAATGCATTCTCTATTCCCTGCTCAAATAATTCACAAACACTAGAACGATTCAGACACTTTTCGCTATGTAAGTCCTTGCGTCATATCTTTGCATCGCAAGTCTTGCGAGTGCGGATTGGGCTGACTAAACTTGGCTTGTGTACAGACCGGACGCAGCTTTGCATACACACCTTGTTGCCTGCCACGCAAGGCCACATTTCAGGCCACCATGGCTAGTGATAAGCGCAAGCGGCGGTCCCGCTCTCGAACTCGCTCCCGATCCCCGTCTCGTCGAACCAAGCATCCTCGTCAAAGTAAGCATTCCCGGTAGAGTGCCCAAGCATGCAAGAGATTGGTACTGATGAATCTTCAGATTCCACCCGCAATCCTTCGACTCCAGCTAATAACAAGATTAGCGCTGCATCAAAATCCCATCTTCAAGGTAAGCCTCAACGCCGCTCTTATGGCAAGGCTTTTTACTGATGAGGCATAGTCGAAGCTTTGGCAGCCAACAAGGTCGCCCACGATGACCCGTCAATGCGGGATGACTCTATTCTGGAGAGTGTGGAGCCAGCGTCGCCAACTAGTGCCGCTCCAGCAATCCATCCTGGGAGGTTTCCCCTTTGTTCACTTTCAACTGAACAGTCGCTGACTTATACAGAGATTTACAAGCGCTTCAGGGAGCAGGCAATGGACCTCGCGAGGATGGGGGTTTCAGGCCTGCCCAAATACCGCTCAGCCGTGTCGCTATCTCGGCTTTTAAAGATTGCGTTCGTAATCGAGAAACAAACACCGTCGACGGCAATGAGCTTGGACGAGATTGAAACGCTCGTACTTGATGTGTTCTTCGATCATCGACAAGAGCCTGATGACAACGAAGACGAGCAAAACTTGGGCGAGCTTGAAGGCCTGGAGGAGCAGGAGCAGATCAACACTGTGGCTGCGACACGGCTCGCGAAGTACCTGAACGGAACCAATGCGCTGATGCTCCTAGATCAAGGAGACTGGTTCGACCCAGGCCATTTCCTTGAGCTTGAAGACTTCACCTCGGACAAGGTAATTGGACTTCTAGAGGACAGGACTTTCAGCTTCGACGAGAACATCATCCGTGGCATCATGCGGGATCCGATACACTATAAGATGGGCGATACATCTCCACCTCCTCAGCAGCTTGAGGTTTCTGATATGGAGACAAGTCGCCGTCGACATTCTCTCCCGCCTCCAGATGACACGAATGTTGCGCGTCAACCTATCAAAGAAGCCAAAGGCAAGGGGAAGGAGTGGTTCGAGACGATAGATGGTAAGCTGTACATTATCTATGAGCGAGTATGGACAGGTGCAGACGGTAACCGAAAGCACTACCGCCAACAAGATGAGACACGCGCCTACAACCCACTCGCGCCGTCGATGAAGCTTGCGTGGTATGAGAAAGACAGTGAAATAATCCATCCTGGCGGCATTCGTACCTTTGACAAGAAAGACAACGGCGTATGGAACCGATACCAAGACAATGGCACCATGGGCAAATGGGTGCGAGTATACACGGCCGCTCCCAACGACAAAAGTAAAGTCGAGGCTGAAGCGGAACCTAAGCTTATCGCCCGCAAGTACCACCGCGAGACGGGTGCATACTTGGAGCTGTACAAGATGGGTAAGTCCTGGGCTGAATGGGAGCGGAAGGTCGAGAGCTTTGACATCAACAATCGCACCGACGTTCAAGCCTACAACCGCTGGATCAACCAGATACGTGAGCGATACGACTTTCGGCACAGTAAGCGAGCTGTCCGTCCCTGCTGGACTAGCGAGGAGATTACTACACTTCGTTGCCACTTCAATGACCTGATTGAAGAGCAAGGCTTGATTGCGGCTCACCAATACCCCAACTGGAAGCAAATCATGGACAAGGTTGCAGAGGTTGGGAAGGAGAAGCGGGCAGAGGATAGTGTCGCTTCTATGGCCGAGCGAGATATCTTCGTGCAGGACGATGAGCGTATGGGAATCCACGAGTGGCGTGAGTTTGGCAGGAATTTGCTCATGCTGCAGAAGGCCAACCCGGCTATTGCTATCCCGAAGAACGTTCTCTTCCCCGGCCGTGTGATCCCCATGGACAACATAAAGCACAGGCAATCGGGCTCCACGCAATCTGTCGAATACTACAACCCTCGCCGCGACTTGCAGCGCTATGCTAAGTTAGAGGTGAAGGTGGTTGATGGTAGAGTTGTGGTTGAGGACAAGTTAGATGGCAAGATCGTTGAGCGGCACGGCCTCATGAATCATCATGAAGGCGTCACCGACCAAGAGTGTGCGACCGAAGGCAAAGAAGATAACGGCGATGCCGATGAGGGTTGCTCGCGCAAACCTCGTCGAGACGAGACTTAAGGAAATTGGATGAGGTGAGATGCTTTGTGGCTCACAGAGTTTGGCTTTGCTGATATTGAAACAGGTGCATCATCTCCTTCGTCTCCTGAAAGGGCGGGTTAGCGTCTGGTATGACTGTGGGCCGGGTTTCCGTAATATTCATGTTCGGCAGAGTATCCTCCCATTCAGGGAAGCGTCAATGGTAGGCATAGAAGGTGTGTTCAAAATATCTCCGTGGTTGTACTCTTTGGGGCTGTTCCACGACGTTGGAGGATTTCTCGGTATTGGCGATGGAATGGTAGTTTGTTCACGGACCACAAGGCTTCCTTTCCATATCCTAGGTAGCATTGATATGCACCCCACGTTGGAGCTGAAAAAAATTCTTGAGAGTTGAGCGTAGGAGGTAGTACGAGTCTCGTGATCGCCCTGGCAACATCGTATTGGTCGTGGCTGTTGCAAAGACAGGAGCAGGAACGCAATGTGAGCACATTTAACAATATGGGAACAATGTCGGATGAAGTGGACGATTCTAGAGAATAGCATTACTATGTTCACTGATGTATTGAGATGACAAGGTGGAGGTCGTAATGGCAAGCAAAAGAGTGACAGGGAAAGGAACGATGAGGACGAAGGAGATATTACGGTAGGCGCGATGTGCCAACCCCGCAACCCCCCACAAATAAACTTCGCTCTTGGCCTTCGACTCCCCACTACAGAAAGTATTATTGCTCAGTTGTCTCTCTCCATTACTCATTCCAGTTCTCCTTGCAGCCACTGAGTGGAAAATTCAAGTACAACATCATGTCCGACAGCGACTCTGACACCGCGAGCTCGGTCGGCGACATCATTGAAGAAGCGAGCGAGTCCGATACGACCAGCTTCAAGTGTCTATTCTGCGAACAACAATGGAGCCGCGTGCCAGATATGCTGCCACACTGCCGATCAGAGCATGGCTTTGACGTGGAGAGCACCATTAAAAATATGGGACCAGGTTCGTGATCTCACCTTTCCTGTTTCGTATACTGACACGTGATGCAGACACCGATGAGCTGGACATCATCAAATTGATCAACTATCTTCGAGCTGAATCGGAGAAAAATGTAGATCCAAAGACTATCAAGGTGGATTCAAACACAGTAGCCGACGACAAATACCTTCAGCCTACACTACCTGACGATGCTCTGCTCTTCGAATTAGGGGACCTTATGCCTGACCAGGACTCAAAAGCTGTGGACTTTGACGAATACGAAACTGCTTTACACGAGAGAGTAGGGCAGGATGTCGAGAAAATCTCGCTAGAGAATGACCGCGACACGAGCTACTTTGAATCATACAAAGGCGCCGGCATACATCGCGAGATGATCGAGGACAGTGTACGCACACAGGGATACCGCGACTTCATTGAGAAGCACTCCGAGCTATTCGCCGGCAAGGTTGTGCTGGATGTTGGATGTGGCACCGGTATTCTGTCCCTATTTTGCGCAAGAGCAGGCGCAAAGAAGGTTTTTGCGGTCGACAACTCGGACATTGCTATGCGCGCGAAAGAGATAGTGCTGAGAAACGGATACCAGGATAAGATCGAGGTCATACAAGGTAAGGTGGAAGACTTCCACACGCAGCGTCTGATTGGGAAACAGAAGGTTGATATCATCATCTCCGAGTGGATGGGTTACGGACTCCTTTTCGAAGGCATGCTGGACTCCGTTCTTCGCGCGCGAGATCTTTGCTTGAAGGAGGACGGAATCATGGTTCCATCACACTGCACGCTACGGATAGCTCCTGTCTCCGACAAAGACTGGATAGCGGAGAGTAAAGGCGAGAAGTTCTGGAATAATGTTCACGGCTTCGACTTCTCGCCCATGGTACCTGGCGGCGCACTCACCGATCGCGAAATTGGCGTGTTTGATGTCCCAGAGAAGGCGCTCGGCGGCGAGCCAAGCACATTCTACCAGCTAGACCTGAAGCACATCCAGATACAAGAGCTAGACTTCAGCGTGCCCTTCTCGACGAAGCTCAGCGCCGGCGCCAAATCAATAGACGCCTTCGCGATTTGGTTCGACACGTTCTTCCTTCCCCCGGGTCAGTCTCAAGACGCGATGTCGATAGATGTAGCGAACTGGAGCAGAAATGGTGAACCTGGACTGGGCTTTTCGACTGGTCCATACTCTACTCCGACGCATTGGCATCAAGCGGTGTTGTTGCTAGACGAAGAGGCCCGTAAGAAGGAATTCCAAGGAAGCACACTGAAAGGCACAGTGATGTACAAGAAGGCGAGAAGGGATGTTAGAGGTGTGGATGTGACGGTTAGTTGGGAAGTTGATGGCTCGCAGGGACCGGTGTCGGGTAGTATCAAGCGGACAATGGCATGATCGAGAAAGCGAGGGCATACTGAGACACTAGGATTGATTGATGGAAATCTTAAAATGATAACCCACGCATACTTTTCCCGATCACCTTGAATTGAGCTGGCATGGCTGGTTCTCTAAAATCTGTTGACTGTGCTGGTCTACTCGAGGGTCAAAGATAGCAATGTGGGAGGAAAAAGCAAGTGTAGTATTGGCGCAAAGATAAGGCTGGTATGGCGGTGTATGTGTATGCAGCAACAGCAGTTCATCCGCCGTCCATTACTTGAGCCTGCCATGGATCTCCACTTTACATACGGTATATTTCCCAAGAACTAAGCGAGGAAGCACTGACGTACACGTGGTGGACCGTGCGCAGCTGCATCTCACATGCCCGATTCCGACCGCGGAACCATAACGACGTCCGCTTTTGAAGGTCTTCCTGTCTAGATCAACATTCGGTTCACCCGACGGACAATGTTTGACCGATAGCGGCTCCATCACGTCCAACTCCTATGCGCGACATCCTCCCCGGACGGCCGCAGGCGAAGCTGCAAGCTGTCACTCATGGACAGTGGGAGGGCCAGCAGATAATCGTACTACTACATCCTACAAGCGCATGTGAAGGAGCTTATAGTAGTGTTAGGCCTACATCTCCGGTAATGCGCTTGTTATTCTCGACTCGCCGAACCACGTCCTCCAAACAACCTACATCAATGAAGAATCCGAGCTCGAAGCTATCGCGCTCGACGAGAACACGGGCAAGATCGCTGTCTGTTCCACGCGCCACATATACACATACCAGCCATACGGGCAGGATGAGCGCGCTGTCAAGGTGGGAGAGCTATGGAAGGTCCAGAGGAGTCGCTGACGCGCGCAGTGGTCGCTCCAGGGCAGCATGTCCCTGCCGAACCCGGACGATTCGATAACGACGTTGTCATGGGGCATGCCTGATGAACTGTTGGCAGGAAGTGCGGCTCTCACGCTATTCACTACACATGGCGCGACGGAACAGATATGGACAAAAGCGCTCGCGAACCCCGTCAAGTTTGCCCATTTCTCGCCAGATGCAGAGCTGATCGCTTCGACGGGCAAGTACGACAGACTGCTGAAGATATGGAGGCGGCTGGCGTTTGGCTCCGAGGACCAGCACTTTGACTACTACTACCTTCCACACCCAACCGTCATCACGGGTGTGCATTGGCGGCAGCCGTTCCACCGAGAACAGACGATGGAGAACGTATTGTACACTATATGTGCGGACTACAAGGTGCGAATA
Source organism: Darksidea phi (assembly GCA_030770425.1). Lineage (NCBI taxonomy): Eukaryota > Fungi > Ascomycota > Dothideomycetes > Pleosporales > Lentitheciaceae > Darksidea > Darksidea phi. The sequence continues at coordinate 442,332 of JASJFT010000007.1, forward strand.
TGGGCAGTCGGCGAGCCTCACGGCGTGAACGGACTGGTATTATGGGCGGAGGTCGACCTCATGACTTCGATCCAGCCACGGTCGCTGGACCAGCAGTCGCAGAAGAGATATGCATTCTTTATTGATGGGAAATACTTTACGCATGCGGCGGAACGAGCAGTACAGGAAGCTACGGCGGCGGAGAAGGATCAGGTCGCACTAAACCACCTCATTGAGGTTGCGAATCGTAACCCGGAGATATGCGTTGTGTTGGATGACCGCGGGAACATGTCAGCGTGGGGATTTGAGAACATCGGCGCGAAGGTCAAGAAGGTGACCGATGTGTTTAATATCGCGCATGTGGAAGGATTGCATTTACACTTTGCCAAGGGTGCCAACGATCTCCAGGATAATGTTCAGTTATACGCTTTCTGTCACGATAAGACAGGCTCGATGTTCACAATACTGTCACACCACTTTGACGGACGGTTAGAGTGGCTGCAGGCGCGGATGGACTATTTCTTCGACCCTTCGCCCTCACAGCCCAAACGGATTGATCGCAAAGCTACTTGGACAGGACATTCGCATGCTATCAAGAAGGTTAACCGCTCCGCGAGTGGAAGAGCTTTAGTGTCTAGAACCGTGACGGATGAGTGCATAGTATGGGTCCAGCGACCAACCGATCATGGTATGACGCTCCACCGACATAGCACCGTCAAGGTTACAGAGCACATACATCGAACCTCGATGTTACATGAAGGAGATTTCGTTGTCTTTCTACATCACGAGCACATTGCACTCTGGGACACGCGGGGTCCGATGGCGGTAGAGGTGGCACGTCTTGCATACAAACTGCAGGGTAAGCCGTTGTGCCTACTCGTTATACCAGAAACGCAACCAGGTGGCCGACTAGTGCACATTGCAACGATAAGCTCGGAGATGAAGAGCATTTGCTGGGAAGTCACACTGCCATGGCTCGAAAGAGATCCGGTTACAGGCCGCAAACTTTCTACCATCGCGCCCTACACCAACGGGTACACGAATGGGCACTCAGATATTGGCATTGAAGAATTTTCAACGTTCAGTCTAGGCTCTGGAGATGATCTGGCTTTCGTGCTACCTGTTGACCCTGCGGGTTCTGCACCGGTTATATCAGGCTTTCTCGACACATTTGCTCGCGACATTGCAATCTCATACACAAAGTCCGGCGTCATCAAGTCGTGGACAGCAAGGGTGGATGTGGAGCATCGCAAGTTGGAATGGCTACAGACGTCGACGGTTGAGACTAGCATACCAAAGCCTTCGCTGGCTAGCGGCACTTCGATACGAAAGGCTGCCTTGGTCGATGCCGAGAAGACGACACTGACGATCTGGAACACTCGGAGCGCGCAGCTCGAGTACGAAGAGAAGTTCGAGGGGAATGGCATTATTCAAGATCTGGATTGGTCGTCTACGCCGGATAACCAGTCTATCCTCGCAGTCGGTTTTCCACATCGCGTGGTAATATACGCCCAACTTCGATACGACTATCTCAATGCTGGACCATCGTGGGTCGCGATTAGAGATGTTCGTATCCGAGATATCACCCCACATCCCATCGGTGACTCAGTCTGGTTAGGCAGCGGTAATCTCGTCATTGGTGCCGGCAACCAGCTGTTCATTCAGGATGAGAATGTGGAGGTATCTGATGGATTATTCCCAAGCTTGCGGATGATATCTCGCAAGACAGCATCTGTTGATATCTTCACTATGGTTAGCAGGTTGAACGGACCGCTACCTGTGTACCATCCCCAGATGCTGTCGCAATGTGTGCTAGCTGGAAAGCTGCCGCTTGTTCAGCGTATCCTGATACGACTGTATCAGAAGTTGAAATTTTATACTGAAGGTGATGAGCTAGAGTCTTTGTTAGGTTTCTCGCCCGAGGACTTTACGGAAAATGTTGAGGTAGTTTATTCGGTTGTGCAGCGCAAAATAGTGCTAATAGCGTGCAGGGTCAGATGACAGCGTCCCGGAAGGAGCTGCATTCCTCTTATGCTGACTTCTCTGACGACGGTGAGCCCGAGACTGTGACGGAAAAAGTCGCAGCTTCTCTCAACGAACTAGTTCAGACCAAGCAGATACCTCTCTTATCAAGCCGCGAACAGTTTCGTCTCGCTGATATCATCGAGTGTGTTGGCATGGTGGAAAAGCATCGCCGCTCGATCGATGACACCGCTGGACGTTTCCTCCTCTTCTTCCGACAATATGTTTTGAATAACACCCAGCAAGAGCCCATATCGTGGCGGGAGATTACTTGGGCATTCCACTCACAGAGCCAAGATATTCTTGTAGATCTAGTGTCCCGGCATTTCAACGGGAAAATGCTATGGCAGCATGCAAAGGAGTGTGGGCTGTTCATGTGGATGACGGACATCACTGCTCTAGTAAGTATACTGTATTGACCGGCAAATGTGGAACTAATGTCGCCAGCGCGTCCAATTCGAGGTCATCGCCCGAAACGAATACACCAGAACTGAAGAAAAGAATCCGGTCGACTGCTCCCTCTACTACCTCGCCCTGCGCAAAAAGCCCGTTCTCGTCGGCCTCTGGCGGATCGCTACCTGGAGTCGCGAACAGGCCGCCACCCATCGTCTCCTCACCAACAATTTCAACGAAGAAAGATGGAAGACGGCTGCTCTTAAGAATGCTTATGCTTTAATGGGCAAGAGGAGGTTTGAGTATGCCGCTGCATTCTTTCTGTTGGCGGATCATCTCCAGGATGCAGTCACCGTGCTGCATAACCAATTGGGAGATACGCAGCTTGCAGTTGCGGTGGCAAGAGTATATGGGGGGGATGATTCGCCTATATTGCTAAACTTCTTGAAAGAGAAGATCCTTCCACAAGCTGCCCGCGAAGGTAACCGCTGGCTTGCCACTTGGGCATTCTGGATGCTCAACAGACGTGACAAGGCCGTACGGTGCCTGGTCACGCCGCTATCGACGCTGCTTAGTCCGCCCGAGACGCCCAACTTCAAAAGCAAGAGCTATCTTGTAGATGATCCTGCACTCATCGTGCTATACAAGCAACTCCGCGAGAAAAGCTTACAAACGCTGAGGGGTGCGACGATGGTGGGTATGCGCGAAGAGTGGGATTTTGTGCTGCATACTGCAAGTCTTTACGAGCGCATGGGCTGCGACTTGCTAGCTCTCGATCTCGGTGAGACACTCCTCCTATTTAATGTATGGGTAGTGTGCTAACGTGTACAAGTCAAAACATGGGAATTCCTCACACCCCCACCACCTATCAAACACAAAAACCTCCCCGGTAGCAACCGCCCACCTCTCAGTCCAGCCTTCCCTCAAACATCCTCCCACGCCAATCAAGCTTCCACAGACTTCGACTTCGATCCCCGCAAACTTCTTCGTCGCCGTTCCTCCCTCGTCGTGGCAGATTTACCTATGAGAGAGCATCTTAGCAATTCGCTTGCGGCGAGCAAGGGCAGTCTGGCTGAGGCATCGAGTGAGAGTGAAGAAGAGGAAGGGGATGGGAAGAAAGACGATGTAGCGGAGAAGAAGAAACCACCTCCGACGCAGTTCCAAGAACCCGAGGCTAGTAGCTTGCTAGACGCTTTTGGGTTTTAGTTGGGAGGGATACTTTCGATGTATGTCTATGGGGATTGAGCCGTTTGTACCTAGTACGGGATGGAGTGTATTATAAGCATAGCTGTGGCGTTTGAGTGCTTTTGTTGTTTTGTGTGGTGCATGTGAGAGAGTAGGACCATAGCAAGTGGGAGTTAGTAGAACATCGACCATCGGGATCTTTCTTCTCGCCGAGTATGCCTCGATAGTCTCATAATTGGCTTAACTTGAATCATCTCTCATGTAGTGCTTGGAAGCGTGGTTATCGTGCTCATCACCGCGCGAGGTCGATTCACCGGCTTTGGGCTCTGCCTTGCCTCCTTCCTCCAGAAACTCACGTCTCCATAAACTTGTGCTGCACCTCTTTTAGAGCTGCTGCAGCAACGCCAACACGCTACATTGGATGGAGCTCTTCCATTTTAGAGAGTAGCGCATATACCGAAGTATGGAGAAGAGGGATGTGGACGTGGGAAGGGAGGGCTTTATAGTTGCGGTCTGACGCTCAGGCCGTCTACATGTACACATCATATCACGGCTTTAGGTCACCCGTCGTCCCACCTATTTCAGGCGCGAATAGTGACGGTACTCAGCATCATCCCTGCGTTTGCGCAATCACTCGTTTTACTCTCATTCCATGCATTATTCCCAAAAGCAAGCCAAACAACAAAACATCAGCCTCCATCCTGGCACATAACGGATACCTCTCGGTGCGATCACAACGCAGGCCCTTACGCCTACATTCGGAGCGTAGCCAAAATTTTAGACAATAGCAATGCTCATAGACTGGACGATTCTTGGATTTAGAGACTGCCACGCATAGTGGCGTGTAGGAAAAGAAGGCTGGGGAGAGAGTATTTGCACTTTCTATCGCTGGATTATGGTATGTTTTCATAAGGCTTGGGTTTCAGAGTAGTTTGAAGTGTATGTTGACGATCACTACTACTCTTCGCCGTGTGCATCCATGACTAACAGGAAGGCGTTGAAATCTGATAGACAAGCTATGAGCTTCTTGTCTGTCTAACCTCGAAGAACCACCAGCAACCATGTATTGAAACGTATGTAAGTTTTTGTATGACAACAGGTGCTCATGAGATGGAACCCCACACGATTTTCACGGGCCCATGAGTGCGCTCCTGGGTCTTTTTTAGGTAAGCCTAGGAAGGGTGCGGTGTGGAAAGTAGCAACGAGAACGAGTAGGGGTATTTATACCTATAGCTATCGGTCTTATGCCATCTGCATTCGCAAGCCAAAGCATATGTTCAGGTACTCTTTGTTTCTAGTCTATATGTCTGCAGACAAGTGATGATGTATAGCATCACTACCGATCGTCCTCCCGCGAACGGTCTAATCCTAGGATAAACCAGTTACGCATCGCTACCTCCGCATTGAAAGACTAACCCTATGATGAGTATATAGGTGCTTGCCCAACATCGTAGTAGCACGACAAAACAGACGCAGGCACTCACATACCGCGCCGCTCTAGCATTTTAGAGTGAACCAAATCCCATGGGATTGGACCTTTTATCATTTAATAACCGCTTATTGAGAGAGTGATGTAGAAAGAAAGAATATCAAGAGATAGTGGGAGTATTTATGCGTCCAGCCATCAGTTCCGAACGAGATCTTATTGCCACTGAAAGCAAGACTTTGTAAACTCCATCAATTGATCGTTTGCTTCCAGGAAAGATAGTGATGCATACCTCCATCATCATATCTCTTACTAACTCCACTCCGAAACCCCTACCCTCTCTATGCTGATAAATAGTTCTCTAGTAATTTAAAGATTTTATACCATATTTATCGAACGAGTAGCAGCCATCGCGTCGTCATACTCGCGGAATAATCCAAAAAGGTGATACAGAAAGGCATTTCGTCCCGAATACGTTGAAATGCAAGAAAGGTTGTTAGTTGTAGTTATTACGCACTTCACGGCATGAATGCGAGGGCAACAGCCCGAGCCTCATGAAAGAGGGCGTGGCGCGTGCTGGAAATTTGAAGTAATATATTAGTTTATTATACCATAGATTTATATTACTCACACTGGTCAAAACATGACCGCAACATCGACGCCACCTAGCAGTCAAATCTCTAGGTCATCTACTAAGCTGTCTTCTCGTGGTCATGGTTATGGGCAACTTGGGCGTGGAGGTAATGGACCTAGGGAGAATATAGAGTTCATGATATGAGTAGTAGGATCAAAGAGTAGAAAGAATACGATATTCGTCCAAAAACTCCAACTCCCTTTCTCTCATTTTACCTATTACCGAAATCCACCAACGCAACACAACTACTCAGAAGCTTTAATATCAACAAACACAGCTACACCACCAATTTAGTACAAACCTATCGGATCAAGGTGTGAGGGTGAAGAGGAGACATTAACAGTTAGCCAGGACCTATTTTTCCTCACGGTTTGGAAACTTCCCACTAAACAGCATCGTGATTTTCCGCATGCATCATGACAGCAAAACAAAGTATGACATTGGAAGTAGCTACAAGAGCGGAGGTGGGCTATACTCATATCCATCATTTCACCATTTAAAAGCCTTTCATTGACAGCCTAACACCTTCCCATCCTATCTCACATGCAACGCCCAACATACTAATAGCGAGTCTCATCATATCGTCGCAGCATCCGAAAATGGCCAAAATCGGCCCAGCGAGTGACTGGTATCAGATCCAGAGAAGAACAGAACCAAGATTCTCAATGCCACACCAATCCACTATGTTCCCCAGAAGCGGAAAGTTGATCTCAGAGAGCGTAGAAACCAACGGGACCAAGACGCCGAATCCACCGTTCCATGCAGTCGTATAGCGGTGCGAAGTCATCACCGCGGATCTTGCGGCAAACGCTTAAGGGCGGCCTCAACATCCTTGTGGTCAACAACAACGCCACTCTCTGAACAGCGAGCCTTGGCGCGGAGCTCTGAGCACAAGTTGTCGATATCGATGGTGCCGTCTTTGAAGTCGGGACGGTTGGCAAGCTTATCCCTGCTGGTAGTTAGCATCGGTATTGTAGAAGGACGTAAATACACTAACCATATCTTATGGCAGTTGAGCATCTGCGATACGTCCTCACCTGGAACCACCTCCTCGTCGCCATCTTGTAGGCGCTCAATTTCCTCGAGTGGGTTCGGCTTCTGCACCGCCGGCGTATCGCCAAAGTGGAATGGGCTGCCAAAGTCCGTAATCGGGAAGGCGTCGTTGAAGAAGCCATTGGTAAAGTCGCCATCGCCGACGATGGCGGCTTGCGAGTCGCGGTAGTCTCCGAAAAGAGCTGGGTCGAACTGGCCACCGTTCTGATTGGCGAAAAAGTCGAGGCCGGTGAAGTCGGCAGCAGGAGTCTTTGCGGGTCCTGCAGGAGGGGATCTCGTGTCAGACGATGACATGGCGCGGGGGATAGGGTTGCGAGGGTTTCCGCAGGCCATGTTAAGCTTCTCGCAGAAGGTAATCTCACCTTCCGAATTTCCATGACACACATAGCCTTCGGCGATAGTATCCGCATTGCCGGGCGAGTTATGGCTTGGCTCAGGCGACGTATCGCACGACGAATTCTGACCACCGACCGAGGTAGATGATGCTGAGGGCGAGTCGGAGTGCGTGGACGAGCTGCTGTTGAATGTGAATACACGGTTCGGGGCGTTTGCCGAGTCAGTGGATGAGGCATTGCTGTTGGCAAACCCATTGACGCTGCCAGAACGCTGCGCGCCGCTCGTCGCCGGGCTGGCCCCATTTTTGTCGGGAGAAGCGGCAGTTGAGCTAGCACTCTGGGTCTTGGGGCTCGTGCCCGTACCAGTGCTTGAAATCGAAGCGCTCTTGTTCTTTGAAAGGGGTCCATTATCGAGAATGTGTGCTCCTGGAAGTCCGCCGAAGCGTGGGAAGTCAAACTGGAAGTTGCTGACATTGGGTCCGCCACTATTCAGCAGCGAACTGAAGCCTCCGACGATGGGAGGCGAGCGGCTTACACCGGTGCTGTTAAGCGATAGGCGCTTGCGATACTCGCGCAATTCCACTTGGAGTCGCTGCACCTGAGCGCGTAGAAGGCCGTTTTCGTGGTTTGTGGCGTCAGATGCCTTCTCTAGCTCAGCGACTTTGGTCTCGAGGTCTTTCAAATGCTTCTCTTTCCGCTCTCTGAACGCTCGCTGCGCCGCTCGATTTTGCGCTTTTCGTTTCTGCAGATGGATTAGCATCGATCCTCGGCAGGAACTGCAGATAGACATACTGTTGTCGGTTCTGATGTTAGTGGCTTTCTACCAGGCTTCTTCGCCTGCTTATCTTCTCCTTCTCTTCGCTTACCACCACCCTCGGCCTCGTCTTCAGCGTCATCTGGGCTCTTGCGCTTCTCTTGGGACTCGCCTGGGGAATCACCAGGCAGGTCCCCAATCATGGCGTCGCCATTGTCGGCACCGTCGAAGTCAAAGTTTGTCTCGCCGTCGAGATAGTCGGCGAAGGGACTCTCTTCGACACCGTTGTTGAACGCGGTCACTGGTGTGGCTTGCTGCGGAGAGGTGAAGGCGTAAGGGTCGATATTGTCGACTGAGAACGGAAACTGCTGGCCATTCGCCGGGTGCCTGTTATCGTCCAAGCCGGATGCGAAGATATCGTTGGTATTCTGGGTGTTCGAGGACAGCGCTGCGAGTAGCAGGTCCTGCTGGTTGGGGTCGAGGTAGAAGGACGCGCCGTTCTGGAAGTCGTTTGTCGACGTTCCAGCCATAGCGAAGTCGGTGCGGGGTTTCGAGGGACAAGGTCAATCGCGGATAGGAAGACGGATGGGTTCAAGGGAGCGGTGACGCGGTAGGTATTTGTCGACAAGGCTTCGGCTCGCTCTTCCCTTGGTGGGGAGGCTCGACTCGATGGCGGGGAGTGCTGGAGGGTGGGGTTAGTCGCAATCAATCGACCGCTGGTGCGGTGTTGCCACCTAGCGGCGCAATCGCGAGCGTTCAACTATGGGACAGGCGGTAGGTATGACGATTGGGTAGCGCAAGGCCGCCCTCGGTGTGCGCGTCGGATCGAAGCGGACGGACGGATTTGAGACGATAGGGCTCGGCGTACCTTTCCGTCGACGAAACGCGATACCGGAGAAGGCGGGGGTGCAATCGAGACGCGGGTCTCTGACGTATGGGGGTTTTCACAAGTCTGAGGCAAGGAGATGGAGGAGGCAAGGCCTAAGACGAGCGCAAAATGCGCGATACGAAGCCTGGGCTGTACGGACTAGCAGGTGACCAGGTCAAGTCTGGAGGCTGGAGGGTAGGGGAAACGGGCGAAGACGTCGGAGCCAAGGCTGCAGAGGGCGCGCAAAAGCGGCGCGATGATCTTCTAGGGTGAAGGCGAATGTCTAGGGACGCTGATAGGCTGCGCGTGCAGGCAATCGAGCAGTTCGAGAGCAGGCGTGGGAAAGACGCATGCTGCATCGCTTTGTGACTCTTCCTTTCGCTTATCAATCAGCCGCGTTAGAGCAGCGAGCAGGGCCAAATGGGGCATGGCGGGGTAAGACAGGAACACCGACGAATGCCATCGAACTGAGCCGCACGCCTGATCCAGGGCTTGGTTCAGGTACGTACTGTGTGTGGCAGGCATTGCTGATGAGGAGAGCGATGTGCCCAGTTGTCCGCTCCATCTTTATGGACCCGCATCGTGTTCTGGACAAGAAATGTTAGAAGCAGCAAACGCAATGTCGATGCGAGAGATACGGAACGGGGATACGGTAATTAGCTACCCCGAGCAAGGCTGAACTCGAAACACTTTGCTCGCGTATGCTTCCACACTTGGTAAGAGAGGCGGGCTAGAACTCGACTGCTCGATGCGACCGCAGCTAGGTGGATGATGGCGTAAGAAACCCCTCGATAATCATGACAGATACGGTAATTATGCACACCCGTACCACACCTTCAGACCTGCAAATACCCCTGATTGGGGGCCCGATTGTGGGCCGGTAGAATTGATATGATCATAGAGGATCCACGAAAAAGGAAAAACGGTGGCGGAGGGAGACGGTGAGAGTGAAAAGGTTCCAGATCGACGGTTGTGGGTTGTGTGGATCTACATCTGCCCGCCAAGACTCGCGCACGAGAAAGGCACGCTCACGTGACTGGTCGCTGCCTCGCGCTAGTGCTGGCCGCTATCGACTTTCCCGCGCCGCAACTTCCCAACGCGCCCCGACAACTCACCCCGCTTCACAACCACACACGACCGCGTCGCGCACACATCGCAATGGCCGAGGAAGTCCAGCAGATCAAAAACCAGATCTGGCACACCAAGCAAAAGATCGAGGCTCTAGAGTTCGAACGCAATGACTATCTGGAGCAGGTAAGGCTACCCCGGACCCGCAGCTCGAATGCAACTAACAATTGCGTCCTAGATCAAAGTGACGCAAGATGTGCTTGAAGCTGCTCCCGACAATGCTGAAGTTCGCGCAGTACAGGCCGAGCTGCAGGAGGGACTTGCTGAGAAGAATGCGGCTCTTGAGCCCCTCCTTGACCATCTTGCTACCCTCGAGGCCAAGCTCCCGACGGCGCCCGTCCCAGTCGTCCCCAAGTTCGACCCCGAGAAGCATCCGCTGCTGAAGAAGGCAATGGACAAGACAGAGGTCGCGAAGCCGGTCGTCTTGAACACGGGCGATATCTGTGAGGCGGTATGGTCTCAAGATAAGCTCTGGTACAGGGCTAAAATTCTGTCCATCCTCGGATCCGCTTCTTCGCCCAAGTACCATGTGCGCTTCCTTGACTATGACACGACCGTGACGGTTGACCGCGACGCCGTGCGTCCTCTTCAGAGCAAGCGGAAGCGCGAAGCCGAGGCCACTCCGGCATCGGCAGCCAACCCTTCGTCGCAGATCATTCCCGTCACCTCTACCCCACACATCATCTCCGGACCTGTCAGCGTCAATCCGAATGCGCAAGTGGCGAAGAAAGATGCCGAGTCGGAGACCATGGAGCCAAAGAAGCGCCACAAGATTCCGAATCAGAAGGCTCTCGAGAAGGGTGTCAACAACTGGAAGAACTGGAACAGCAAGGGCGTTGGCAAGAAGCTGGCTCAGAAGGAGTCCATGTTCCGCTCTGGCACTACGGTTAATAGCAGAGGTGAGATTTCTCGTATTGGAGCAACACCAGAAACCGGCTAACTATCCACAGTCGGCTTCACCGGCTCTGGCGCTGGCATGACCGAGACTCACAAGCGCGTGCGCCACAACAAGAACGCTGAGGCTGAGGCTGAGGCTAACGGTGAAGTTGGCGGAAGCGTCCCAAAGAAGCGCAGCCGCTTTTGAGCGGCATACTTCAGCGAGTGAGTAGAAAACCTTTTGAATGAACGTTGCTAACCTAATAGTTGACTGACAATCTGTCTCTCAGGACGAACGAGCGACGACTTCGATTGTACACACATTTTGCATGTTCGGCGTTATGACTTTGCATCGGTATGGCAATCACTCATTTTCGTCATTGGAGCCTTCCCCACTAAGCATCAATGCTGGAATAGGAACGGCGCTTGATACCCAGTCTCTTCGCAAATTTGGTTGGACTGCTGGATAGGGCGTCATGTACTTGCATGAGGTAAGCCACATTATCTGCATTTTGCGAACCTGTCCATGGGCTGCCCCATGGACTTTTCCCATCCTTGCCTGGATCTGCCATTGTCGGTATATGGGAAGAGGCTTCGAACGATATTGCACGCCGATGGACCGTGCTGTCTGGGAAAGGAACAGGGCTGCTTAGACAAGTAGCTTGAATACAGGAATTCAGATATCCAACTGATCAAATACGTTACTTCATCGTGATGTGTTGCATGGCGCCTTAGAATGTATACTCGAAGCTCAGCTTCCCAACACGTTCGTGCATGTTTGCTGCCATGTCCAAGGTAAAGTGAGGCAAGGACCTAGCGGAGCTTTGTCTGCCCCGCCAATCATGCACTGACCTCTCCCGCCCGCGCTCGGAACTCGAGCTTCAACCTCGCGTCCGCCACGACTCGCATCTCGATGCGCCTCGAGACATGACGCGACCGACCGAGGCACGCCGGAGCCGCTCGTCGCAAGTTGCGAACCGGTGAACGCATCTTCATCATGGAGGCCGATTGGGACGAGGTGAAGCCCCCTGCGCCGCCCACAACGCCTAGCCCTCGTCGCCTTGGGGTACGGTATATGCTAGAGAAAGGAAGAAGCTAAATGCCCCCGTAGCTTGCGATTGTCCAGCTCCCTCCGCCTGGCCCACATCATCCCACCACACAGGTAGCCACTTTCGCTTTCGACACGTCTCAGGAACTGCTGTGGACCGGCAACGACTATGTGAGTATGTCTGGGTTGGCAGCATGGGAGGCATTTGTGTTGATGCGCTTGTAGGGCCGAGTCACGTCATTTTATGGTCCCACGCTCGAACGTTACACGTCGTACCGCGGCCATGCCCCCTCGGAAGGCGCCGTCAAGCAGCTACTATTCACCGACAAAGGCATCCTCTCCGTGTCGAAGCAAAGCGTCCACTACTCCTTGCGCAGAGGACTAGCACAATGGCATTTGACGTACGTTGGGGAGCCGTACTGTGTGATGAGGTGTGAGCGGGTGCTGATTGAAAGGCTAGGAGCGCCGACTTCAAAGAACTCCGCTGCATGAACTTCACCTCGAAGGGGACCCGAGAGATCTTGGTGGCGGGATGTCAGGACAAAATGTTCAAGGTCGACGTGGAGAAGGGCGCGATTATAGACACCGTGAGCACGTCTGGCGAGACATATTGGATGCCCTACTGACCCGATTCAGCTCGACACCGAAGCTCAATACACCCTCATGAAACGGGCTGGACAGTATCTCTGCGCCGCAACCAAAAATGGCGGAATACACATCCTCGACTCGGGCTCCTTAACTGTCATCAAAGTGTTCGATGGGCATACCGGCAGCATCAGTGACATGGATGCGAAGGGCGACTTTCTAGCGACCTGCGGCTGGTCCCCGAGGCAGCAGTTCGGTTTCATGCTCGATCCGTTCACGAATGTCTTTTCGCTAAAGACCTTGAAACAACTGCCGCCGATCCCATTTCACACGGGCGCTGCCTTCGTACGAATGCACCCGCGCATGTCGACGACAGCTATCATTGCTTCACAGAACGGCCAGATGCAGGTCATTGATCTAATGAACCCCGATTCAGCCAATCTGCGACAAATCAACCTGTTCGACTCGTATCTGACGGGATTCGAAATGGCTCCCTCGGGGGAAGCTTTTTCGCTGGCTGATTCCAACTGCCATATTCACCTGTGGGGATCCCCGGCGAAGATTCACTTTCCCGAGTACAGCAACCCGACCGAGTTTGCAGATGCTGTCATACCACCACCAGCCATGGATTGGTCATTGGATACGTAAGTGGCAACAAATCCAGGTTTGATCAAGATTAACCCGCATAGACCTTTGAACACTGTGGGGATGCCCTTCTACAAAGAGCATCTGCTGTCGGGCTGGCCAAGCCACATGATCTTTGAGGTCGGCGCGCCACCCCCTAAGATTGATAGCACGATTCTAAACAGTATGACCCGAACCGAAATTGGCTTCTATGCGAAGAATCCCAGAACGAAGCGAAGATACCAGGTCGAAGATACGCGACAGGCTGACAGGGCTAATGACTCTTTGTCGGCACCGAAGTTCTTGAGCGAGAAAGCGCGTGCGGCACAGTCCTTGAGCGAGTCGGACGTGAAAACAGCGGAGACTATGGAGACTCTGACTGACATGCATCTCGACGATGTGACCAGGAAAGACGTGCCAGCTATGTATGGTAATGTGGAGATCAAGTACAGCAAATTCGGTGTCGACGACTTTGACTTTGCGTAAGTGAAGATAGTCTACTCAACACCAACCCTAACTTGCGTCAGGTACTACAATCAGACGCAGTACTCCGGATTGGAAACACACATCACAAACTCATACGCCAATTCGCTACTGCAGCTCTTCCGCTTTACCCCCTTGATCCGTAACTTGGCGTTACGCCATACCGCCTCACCCTGCCTCTTCGAATCCTGTCTTCTATGCGAACTTGGCTTCCTCATAGACATGCTCGAGAAAGCCGCTGGACTCAACTGCCAAGCGTCGAACTTTTTGAAGACATTCAGCGGCCTGTCCAACGCCGTATCGCTCAATCTGTTAGAAGAATTTGCGCCTAATGTCGCTCTTACTACAATGATACAAGCGTTCAATCGCTTTCTGCTCGAGAAAGTGTCGGAAGAGTTCCGTCAGATGCTCCCAAGTCACAGTGGCCCCTCCTTGATGGATAAGGTTCTGGAAACGCAAGCGCGAGCTAGCATGCGATGCGCCCAATGCGCGAACGAAACCATCAGAGGTGGAAGAACATTCGTCAATGAGCTTGTATACCCGGCGAAACATGTGATGAAGAACTCGAGAGTGCCACGCCCAACTTTCTCCCAGATCCTCAAAGCTAGTGTAGAGCGACAAGATCAGACTAGGGGCTGGTGTAACAAGTGCAATCGCTACCAGCAGATGGTACAACGAAAGACTATTCAGTCCGTTCCTGGTGTCCTCGTTCTCAACGCAGCCATCCAGAGCCATGAAGCGAAGCTACTTTGGTCGATACCGAACTGGCTTCCTCAGGAAATTGGGATCATAGTAGATCAAGGCCAATTCTACTGCTTTGAAGGGCAAGACCTCAAGCTGCACCTACAGCGTGGCGTGTTTGATATCATGGTCTACGAGCTTGTAGGAGTTGTGGCGGATATCAACAGTGGCGAACATCAGAAGCCGCATTTAGTGGCGACTATCAACACAGCCCCGTCTAGCCGAGAGGCGGTTGGCGAAGACAAGTGGTATCTCTTCAATGACTTCTTGGTTCGATCAATACCGAAAGAAGAGGCTCTTCGGTTCGAGCCCAGCTGGAAACTCCCTTCAGTACTCTCCTTCCAGGCGAAGTCTGCCAGGCACAAGATCGACGACTCATGGAAGGATAACCTCGATACATCTATTCTGTATCGGTGGTGGTCGTCTAATCCTGCGCCGCCAAATGACAAATTCAGGCTTCTAGAGTCGAACTCTGAAGCGCCGCGCCCGGGATATCCGGTAGCTATTGATGCGGAATTTATCCGACTGCAGTCGGAAGAGATTGAGATAAAGGCCGATGGCACGCGCGAGACCATCCGTCCAGACAGAAAAGGGCTTGCCCGTGTCTCCGTCTGTCGCGGCGAAGGAGAGCATGCTGGATTACCTTTCATCGATGACTACATTGCCGTCACCGAACATGTAGTCGACTACCTCACCGCCTGGTCCGGCATCTCACCCGGCGACCTCAATCGCGAAACCTCACATCACGCCCTCGTCTCGCTCAAGCACGCCTATAAAAAGCTATGGCTATTACTCAACTTGGGCTGCGTCTTCGTCGGTCACTCCCTCGCCAACGACTTCCGCACCATCAACATCCACGTCCCCAGAAAGCAAGTCGTCGACACAGTAGACCTCTTCTTCAAACCCTCCCTTCACCGCAAACTCAACCTCAAATTCCTCGCCTGGTGCGTCCTCAGAGAGTCAATTCAAGAAGACACGCACGACAGCATCGAAGACGCTACAACGGCACTTAAACTTTGGCGCAAGTATGAAGAGTTCATGGATGCGGGCGTGCTCGAACAGATGCTTGATGATATCTATGCTACGGGCAGTCAATACAGGTTTCGCGCGCCGGGCAGTGCGAATGGGAAGGAGAGGGCTGGTGAGAGGGATACACCGGAGCCGGGGAGTGCGGAGAAGGCGGGGGTTTTGACGACGCCGAGGAAGGGTGGGACGTTTGGGAGGGTGGGGTTTAGGAGTCCGATGAGATGAGGATGGAGCGCTTAATATGTCATTCGTAGGGGCTTAGAATGGGGTGGGTTAGGGTATGGAGGTATGAGCGTTTTGTTCTTAATCACTTTATGGTTTTTGTTTTGCTGATTGATGTATTGTTGGAAGCATCGAGGGGGTTCCGTTTAGTGATGATGTTAGACATCATCACCGCTATTCCACAGTACAGCTCGCTTCTCAGACTGCTCTTTCGCCGACAAGTCCGTGCGATACGGTAGGATATAAATGCCCCTCTCTCACACCTTTTTCCTTTCCTTCCCTTCACACTACACTGCGTTACTGCAATACTTCTCGCTCTTAACTAAAAATCATGGGACCGTGTCCATGGAGTTGTGCTTTTCTTTCTAAAGTTCAACCAATTCTTTGGCATGTTGCGTTGGCGTGTGGGAACAGTGGGGCGAGGGTGGACTAAAATAGCATATGCACGGAAACATGGGCTTTTTGCTTGGGGGAGGAAAGACATGGTAGTATGCCTGGGCTTGGGTCAGGTTGTTCAAGATGATGGTATTTGAGATGATGGGGGAGGAGGAGGATGTTATATGGATGGAGAGCACATCGACGGAGCTGTGGGATCATGCTGAGGTCGAGAAGTGGCGGCGATGGCGGTGGCGGCGGTAGTGTTGATGCTCATTATCAACACCACGCCTCCTTCGCTCATCTATTCGCAGCGTATATCCAGTGTAGTGAACGACCGTGCATCACTCCAAGCCTCCTATAAATTCTTCTCATTTCTTCCTTTGCGTGTTTTTCACACTACACCATGCTGTACTATTGACATTTACAGCGACTCTCTAAAACGAGGTGGGAATTGGCAAATGGTGTGTCCCTTGTTCTAAAATGCCGAACCACAGCAAGATATGTTGGTGTTGCTGGAGTGTGGGACTCACTAAAACGAGTCCGTAACAGGCCTATGGGTTTGTGGTGTGCGTGGAAGCTCTTGGAGTACCTGGATAGACGTCATGAAGGGAGGAGGGGTAAACCATGAGCAAGGGTATCTGGAGTGTTTGCAGGAGCCAAGAAGGTGGTGTAGATCATCACTGCGTCTCCTATGTTAAGATGCACCGGCGAGACCTTTCCTTTCTACACCCCAGAAATCCTGAGTACGAGACCTATACTCATTAGAGCTTGATTTGCTTCGGCTATAGCTATCTCCCCGCTTGTTAGACTTTCTTCTGCACAGTGCGTCAAAACTTCCTTGTATTAAAAGATACGGTGGAACACAAGATATGGGCGCTTTTTCTAAAACTAGCGAGATAGATTGGTGTTTCAGCGTATGGCTGCGTTCCTGGGTATAATTTGTTTGTGATAGAGCACTGATTTTCTTAGAAATTCGCCTGAAGGGTTATGCTGGAAGTAAGGAGAGCATGAGCCAAGGCGATGCTGGTGTGCATTGTCACTGCGACTCTGAGGTTGATATGCATCATCAATCCTTTTAGACGTGGTCACTATAGGCCGTAGAGGGTATACATTTGACTAATCGGACTTGCCAGCTCTACGTATAAATATCCCCCCCTTTCGGAGCTCTTCTACTGCACACTACCTCGAAGGCCGTTTTTTTGAAAAGAAAACCAAGGAAGCAAACCGATGGGCTTGCGCTTTCTAAAATTTTACAGCGAACCAGACTATGTTGGTGCGTTGCTTGTTCCGTAGGGATAAAAACAAGCCTTGGACGGTGACAATGGGTCGTTGGAGGGGTGTAAATGCGAATCGCACCAGCCAATGGGATGTGTTCGGTCTTGAGCGGAAATGCATGTGGGTATCGAAGGAATATAAAGGGAGTGGTGTTCATCATCACTGCCACTCGTGGTGGCTTCGAGGGTGTAACAAGGGTCTTC
Organism: Darksidea phi; assembly: GCA_030770425.1. Classification (NCBI taxonomy): domain Eukaryota; kingdom Fungi; phylum Ascomycota; class Dothideomycetes; order Pleosporales; family Lentitheciaceae; genus Darksidea; species Darksidea phi. The sequence goes on from JASJFT010000007.1 coordinate 459,570, forward strand.
ATACTGTACTAGTTCCGAATGTGGGATCTTCAGTGTTCATAGCGCTGAATTATGCATATATAAACCCATAATCCTCCTCCCTCTGTCTCTCCTCTGCACTACACTTACACTGATCGTAACTAAAATCATTGTGGAAGATTCAGATGGGATTGTTGCCTGTGCTTTTCTAAAATTCAATGACAAAAGACGGCCATGCTGGCGTGTGGTTGCCTCCGGGAGTGTACAAAAGCCGATTTCAAAACCAACTATGTGCCTGTGGAGTATCTGGAATCTTGGACTAGGGGAGTGAAATATACATGAGTAGAGCTAATCTGTCAACGTAGCAATTATGCGGATCACCACTACAAAAGGATGGATATGAGCTTTCTCAGATCTTCATGTTCGTTTCAAATGCTTGAATCGCTGAGATTGACGTTGTCAGCGGTGAGGATGTGTATAAATATCCTTCCCCCTCTCAATCTATTTCTCTTCTACACCGCACGCTTCGCGAGTCTTGACTAAAATGTTGACAGACCCGTACATGGGATTGTTGTTGTTCTTCCCTAAAACTGCAGTGATTGGGCGTGTACCGTTGCCGCGGAACCTGTTTCTGATTAGGGTAAAAGGTCGAAGTTAGATCCGGGACCTTATGAGTGTGTTTCAAAGTGAACAGAGGTCGACGCAGCTATTATCTATTCTATAGCTCTAAATATGTACCCCTTAGTATATATCCTATTTAGCTTGCAGGCAATTTTTATACCATGGGCGATAGTGTGGGTGTACTAACTCATCGCTACTGCTGTTGGTCTCTCAACCGCCTCAATGTTCGACTTTCGAAACATCACCTCGTCGGTATCTCACGATCGGCAATACTGTGTACAGCTCTACAGCTCTATTATTGTGTATAAGGTGTAGGTATAGCACCTCTACTGTGTTTCGTGCGGACCTTACAAAAGAGACCTTCACTATGCAAATCCAAAAAAAAACCCCCCCCCCTCCCCTAACTAGCTGATACTTAGATTAATACCTAAGAAATTCCCTGTGTATTTAAACGATCTACGGCGGAAGGCGAGTCAGCGGGGTTTAGTTTACGGGTAGGCAAAAGCCACTACCATGTGTACCCATGAGCTAGGGATTGGATGGAGCACTCACATTGTCCTCCGGGCAGCAGTATCTGAGACCATGTGCAAAGGGATTTCCTGGTTCAGGATGTACAAGGGTTGGTGTGTAGCTGGTGTTTGGGCGCATGTTGATGTGGTTCGGTGGGGGATAATCTGCCGGGTTGTACGGGGGATAGTGTGCATAAGGATTTCCTGGTTCGAAGTGTACAAGGGGTGGGGTCCATATTCTAGGAGATAATCTGCCGGGTTGCACGGTGGTGTATATGGGGGAGGGCCCATATTCTAGGAGATAATTCGGGTTGCACGGGGGATATTGTGCATCTACGGGCTGGGTTGGGGGTGGGGGAAAGTAGTTTGTCTCTGGGAAGTAGCGAGCGTCTGCGCCGACGGGGGCAGTGGGAGGAGGGCTTAGGCTTCGGTATTGCCGCCTTCGATTTTGTTCTGGGCGTAATGTGGGACTCAATGAGCGCGCTCGTTGTTCCTGATAAGCTAAGTCTCTGGCGTCAGCGGCCGTCTTCTGCCTGATCTGCTCAGAACTCTGCAGGATCCGACCATTACCCAGCAAAGCCTGCCAGTATCTGGGGTCATCTGCACCGCATGCCAAATGGTTCAACCAATCTTGAGGTGAATAGCTCTCATCAAGCGATTTAATTCTGACGATAGTAATTTCGTCAGTGCGGATGAGCACCTTTACCGCATCTCCAGCGTTCTCACCGAAGAGTCGCGTCGCCAGAGCCACCGATTTTCTATACAATTCATCCGCATCATCATGGTCTTTGATGGCCTGAGCCTGTTTCGCCAGTAGCACTAAAGTTTTGATGTTCATCATAGCTTGCTGAGAATCTGCAATCCCGTGAGGCTCTGGGACGGTTCTTCCAGGCGGCTTTTGAGGCAAGCGCTCCCCATACACTTGACAGCGCGCGAATATAGGCTCTGTCGGATATGGGATGAATTTTATACCGCGCTCAGTGTCACGTGCAAACCTATCGGATGCAAATCTGTTCTGTATCAAGGTGATACAAAGCCATTGGCCCAGCGTGACACATTCAAAATATAGACACGCCAGGAATTTGCCACCGAAAAGATGCAGAAGAGGCAGGCAAAGGTGGATGCCGCGAGCACTGACAGCGGGTGGATTCGTCCCATGTTCGAAGTCGCCATACTTGCGACCTCTACCGTCGGCGGACATCAGAGCCGCTTTAAGTTGGTGGTCCGGGATACGATGGAGATCTGAGTAATTCCACTTCATTCCGTACAATCGCTTGAATTCGTCAGGATTGCGCGCAAACATTGAGCTAAAAGCGTTGTCATTGGCTCGTTGGAGACGAGACCGATCGGAGTTTCCACCAAGGAGAACACTCTTGCAGGACGCTACGGCGACAGGATTCTCATCGTATCCCTGACCGGGCCAAGCGAAGATTGTGTAGTCTTCTACACTTTGTAGAACATGTTCTTGAAGCCGGAGGAAGGCTCGCTCGCCTTCTCCGTAAAGGAGCGGCATGTTGACCTCGAAGATACCAAAGAGGCAGTAAGCTTTATCCTCTACTCTCGTGGTCTGTCTTTCTGCGGCCCATGACATCTTTTCCGCGACATTGAAGTGAAAGAGTGGTTCGCCTACTAAAGCGCGAGAGTTGATTCCCGTGACTGCACTAATCTCGTCCCGAAGCTGCGATCGTGAGCCGAATGATTCCCAGTTCGCTGCATAAAATTCAACAACAGGAGGGGCTAGGAGTTCCTGGAGGGTCCAACCACGAGTGAACCACCGACTGTGTTTGAAACGACGTTTCACGTCGAAAAGGTCGCCCCAATTTGGATCTCTAACAGTGTTTGCGCAAGGTATATCTGACAGGTAGGCGTAACAGATGGTCGAGCCCTGATACCAAGCATACATTGAATTGATCGCCTCTGATAGCTCTGCGCTACTAGTCTTGTCGATACTGCAAACTCTTAGTATTGAAAATCACAGACCGGAGTCAGACCCACCAGCAAGTATCAATCCAAGCGTAACGGAAGCCATCGTCTCGCGCTTGCTTGCAGCAAGCTACTACTTTCTTGAATCCTTGCTTATTCTCTAAATATGATTCATCATTATCTCTTAAGTCTTGAAACGTAACCTCTTCACCTTCCCATGTATGCGATAGGGTTGCATAGTGGTTGGATAATGCATCATGAAAGTACTCGAGCTGAAGTGTCGTCGTGTTGACCAACCACATGACTGGCGTCCTTCCATTGACAAACGTGAAGTCAGAAGACTGCGGGCTAGCTATTCAAACATGGAGACGGGCTCAAAACTTACCTTTGCTATACCTCTGTTGGGGAAAATAACCTTGATAGAAAACCAGGGGTCCCAACAGGCCCCAGCTCCCTCTTCAGCAAGTCGTCTACCTAGTTTCGGTTATCGCAAGAGTCGAAGCTGCTTATAGTGCACAGCTAAGGTGTTTGAGAGAATATTAGAGCAGTAAAAAGGCTGGTCCAGAGTGGCCGAGAGCTAAAGGGGAGGGAGTTTACGGATTACCGTTTCTCTCAGCTGACGCGATTAGGATTTATATTCGCTAAGCCCTGAGCCCCAAAACCTGATTGGGCCTAGAACTTGATCACCCTACCAAAACGTGTCGCTGTTATTCGACGTACACATCTTTTACGGGTTCCGGGTAAGGGCCGATAGTGTGTTACTCGACGTTGGTTTCAGGTAGGTCAAGGTGAAGTCAACGAATTCTATTGCTAGAATAACTACTAAAAAAGATCTAATGATACGAGTTAAGTATGGGTGATTAACTACGAAAGATAGAAATGAAGATAGAAGAGACCTTCCGCGCCTTTACACCCTTCGTCTGGAGCCGTGCTCTGTTTCCTAGGATATGGATCATCCAGATCATTGTCACGTGATGTTGGATCACTGACTAAGCTGTGGCTGGCGTCCCCAGCCACTCTGGAGTGCCCCCCTCATCGCCTCGTGGCTCTAGGGTCGTAACAGTCACTATCTAAAAAGACACTATAACGATCAACTACGCTTTTTAACACAGATACCTATAAGTAGGCTATATAACTAGATATTAGTAATCTTAGTTCTAGTATTTGTAAGAGCTAGTATACTATCACTAGGGCGTATAATATTCTATTAGGTTTGACCTCCGCCTCAACTCCGTTTAGAAAACAAGCCGGGAACTTAGGATGGGCCACAAACTTAGCAGAGGTGCTCATATGCCTCTTGCCAAAAGGCACTTAGAGCCTGTGAACTTCAGGGTTCTCTGATGTTCGTTAAATTTCCGATGCCTGACCAAAATTCGCGAGAAGCCAATCGTAGGAGCAATTCAACCATGGTTACAATGCTACACATATATAAGTCCCGCCCCATTCAAAAACAACACACTCGTTGTATCATCATTACCACCAAAACTACTACAGCTATTAAATACACCACTCGATATTATCCACTATGCTCAGTTCCAACGTCCAATACCGTTGTATCGGAAAGGGCTTTTGCGGCAGTATTTGGACTCTTGAAGGCAGCCAGGACGACGTATGCACCGCCATAAAGCGCGAAGACGGCGGGCCCGGCCGATCAGTCACAAACGACTACAACATGCATCTCCGAGTTCTCCAAAGCGCACTTCAACATCCTCCCTCGATGCCTCTCTCGATACCGCAATGCCACAAGCTGATCCAACCAACCGATGCCTGGTGGCAACTGAGCCTACATCAATTCCCCGCTGGCTACTCCGCTTGCAGGGCACTCATCTCGGAGCGCATCCCAAAGGTACCAAGGCGGATTAGCGACAAAATCGTGGATCTCTTCTGCGCTGGCAACGCTCCGCTGTCTGATTTTGTGAAAAGTAACGCCGACGATGATGCCTGCTTGATTCGGCCATATTTGGGACGGCGTCGTCGCCACCGACAAGAGGCGACAAGTACATCGCGCTTCCAACGCTTCAGCCTCCGGAACGTGCCCCTCCATATCAACCAGATGGAAGCGCTCGGTCTGGACGCCAGTTCCTACGCCGAGACCATGGCAGACGCTCTCGCGCTGATGCATTGGGGTGCCCGAATCGACGCGAATGACGTCGAGTTCGTGCTGGCGCCTCCGCGAGGAGTTGAGCCTCCACTTTCATCCGTCTTTCAATCGGAATACTTGGGCATTCACTGCATGTGGATCCTCGACTTCGACTGTTGTCGACCACTCTCCATGGATGAGGCAGGTATCGAGCAAGCCTGCGTGGCGTTTTTCAGAAACGATCCATTTTACCCGAGGCCGGGGAGTGGAGAAGCCGCTGATGAGGAGCTATGGAAGGTGTTCAGGCAGAGGTTTTTGGCGGCTAGTCGGGGAATTTTGGGAGAGGCGAGTGAGGATGGGTGGAATCTCGTGGACAAGTTGGTGGAGAGGATTGAGGAGGAGGGACGGTTGAGAATGAGGAGGAGAAAGGAGGAGTGAGCTTCTGTAGAGCATATGTTTTATTAGCAAAAAGGTTTCTTCTTCTTCTTCTTCATCATCATCATCATCATCATATTTGATTTGGATTTGCATAGTGGGAGTCTCTTCAGAAGGTCCGCACGAAACACAGTAGGAGTTTGTATACAGTAGAGGTGCTATACCCACACCTTATACACGATAATAGAGCTGTAGAGCTGTACACAGTACGATGAGGTAATATTTCGAACATTGAGGCGCTGGACGAGAAATGACATGTGATGCCGAACCACAGAGCGTTGGGAGACCAACAGCGGTAGCGAGGAGTTAGCGCACCAACACCACCTATAGTATAAAAATTGCCCGCGATGATACCAGCATCCCACTCATATCCATCTCTTATCCTCAGCCAGCTTCCTCACTATATCCATCTCTTATCCTCAGCCAGCTTCCTTACATCAACACCCACCAACCACATGTCTTCACTAACGATCGTTCGCCTAGTCCTTCGGCAGGACTTTTAGCAGGAGGAACTAGAGCGAAATAGGCTATTCGAGTACAGCGCTCTAAACCTTTTAAATATCGCGGCGGAGCATCCCCGGTGCTACAAGCGGGAGGTGCTGTCGACAGGGCTCCTCGATTACAACAACCGTTAGTACAAAACCAACTATACGTTGGATATATTCGAGGGAACGAGCGGCAATAGGATTCTCGTATAGCTGTTGGCAGTTGCCTATATTATGTTCCTGTCCGAGGCCCTACATGACGAGGATAGGCGTTTCGTCTAGAGGTAGCTGTACCGTCTGCGCAGGCTAGAGGAAAAGCTTGTACAGGGAGGATCGTTGTAGAAGGAGGAATCGGCCTTCTTGGCACGCTATAGAGGGAGCGAATACCTAACGTAGAAGATAGAGCTAGTGTCCATAGTAGATACGATACGAACGATGGCGTAGGGGATCGAATACGGAGGAACCGGTAGGAATAGGCAGGACGGAGGACGATGGGGATACCTGGCTAGGGAGGGTAGGGGGTTCGGCGTTGTCGGCGCGTTTAACTGTCTGCATGTATCATTAGTAAATTAGGAGCTGTCATTGTCCTGTAGTTGCTGCCTGTGCTGTTGCGTGAGATGTCGAAACATTGAAACACAATGAGGTGATTAGAATCACGAAAAACACAGCCAGCCCAGGAGCCAACGTGACGTCACGCCGGGTAGTGGCCCAAGCTCCTGGGGGAGGGGCATCATCATCATATAGTGATTTAAGTTCTCTTTAATCCTTCTACTATCTTTTCTTTCCAATCCTTTTTCTTTTACTACTTTATTTATAGTTAAGACTTGGCTACCAATCTAAGTAGTTTATTTAATATACTAACGCTACCTTTACTAGTAGAACTTCTCGTCGATTATCCCCTAATTCCGGGTCTTACTCATAGATTCCAAATGTACTACCTCGTCGAGTTTCTCTGTCGCAACATTCTCATCAAGGTGCACCGTTACAAAAGAGTCTCCAAATACCTCATTGATCTCCTCGAGAGACTTTCCCATCGTCTCCGGAACGAAAAGGTACACTGCAGCCGCGGTGACAAGATTCATGACAAGAAAGAAAATGTAATATCTCCACTTCACATTCGTAAGCGCGGTAGGTGACGCCTGCGCTAAAATGACCTGGATGACGAAAGACCAGAACGTTGCGATGGCACCGCCCGTCGCGCGAATCTGCGTCGGGAAAATCTCAGTGCAGTAGACTGGGGCGCCCGAATTCCAGCTAATGGAGAATATGATATCGAAGAGAAGTAAGAAGAATATTCCGAAGGCATTGGCGACCTTGTTGGGGCCGCCTCCAAATACTGCGACGAAGATCATGACGATTGCGATATCGAGACCCATACCTAGAGAGCCCCAAATTAACATGGTACGACGCTTAACACGGTCGATGATGAACGCCAGGCAGAATAAGTTGGACAACGGTCCTAGGATCCCCCACACTCCCGCCAGTGCCAGGACGGTCGCACCCTGTACGCCAAGGGATTTGTACATGATCGTCTGGTAGTAATTGATAGCGGAGATGCCGCATATTTGCTGGCCTATCTGGATCCCACATCCGAGAATCAGGCGCTTCCGATATGAGGATTTCCGAAGGATGCCCAGCAGCGAGGACTCCTCATTCTCCTTTTCCCACACGATCTGATCGCGCATTTGGATGTATTCTTTCTTGACGTAGTCTTCTTGACCTTTCTTGCGAAGCTTCTTCATGAGCTCATAGGCTTGTTCTGTCTTGCCAGACTCGATGAGAAAGCGGGGAGACTCAGGCAGGAAGTAGGTGCCGACAAGAAGAATGATGGCCCAGAGGATCTGAAGGCCGACTGGGAACCTATACTGTATCGGCACGTGTTAGTTACCGAGCGTTATGCTCTTGGTGCGTGCCGCTCACAGTGAATTGCCCTTTTGCGTAATACACAGCAAAGCCAATCCAGTTGGACACAGCATAGCCGGTGCCAATGAATTGAGCGTGCAGACCGACGATACTCCCTCTACAAATTGACAGAATCTCAATCAGTACATGTAAATGACATACAAGGCTGGAATGATCAGTGATGGTACCTACCGGTGCTCTGGAGGAGCGAGCTCAGACTGATACTGAGGAATGGCGAAGTAGATGATGCCGATAGCTAGTCCCGCGATCAGGCGGCCGGCAATCAGCATCCCAATTTCCTGCGCAGCTGTTTGGAGAGTACACCCAATGATGGCGACAATGGCACCAATTTGCATCGTGCCTTTGCGGCCAGCCCAGTTTCCGATTGGCCATGAAAGCAAGCAGCCGATTGCTCCTCCCGCCGTATACTGGACGATATGTTAGCTACAGCGAACAACCCACTCATTTGACTTTGACTCACTGTCGAGATGATAGCACCGAGGACAGCTGTGGAAGGATGAAAGAACGTGGCAAAGTACTCCTGAGCCTGGGCTGTACCGAAGATACCTGCCACCGAGATTGTTGGTTACATGAAAGCAAGCGATGTAGCCAATGCCTGGAGGGAGCTTACCCGAATCATAGCCCCAGAGCAGAGAACCTATGCCAACGAAAATAGCTTGGACGTATCGTTAGGACTGATTTACGAAGGGAATTTCAAGAAGCCAACGTACCGCAAAAGTAGTTGTACCCAGTCGCATGCTCCGAGATGATTCGATGGCGAGCCATGGCCGTCATGTCCAGCGGCAGGGTGAGGCTAGGGCGAGTGCCTTGCAGGCTCGAAAAGCTTGCATGATGTTCGAGAAACATACTATATATGCCACGACGTTCTAGTCCGGAACAAACCATCCGTAGGCCAGGAAGATCATCGGTTCAAACGTCTCATTGTAGTGGTGGGAATACTCCTACGAAGATTAGCTAGCGGCGGCTAGATCAATGCGTTCTCCTATGGGGTCTAGAGTCTAAGGATAGTTGCGGGGAAGGTACGTCGCGGAATTTAACCCTATATTCTACCGGCTATCTAACCGGCTATTAATCCGCCAATAGATCATTTTCTGGCAACTAGATGCGATCCTATGCATTTAATGAATTGGTACGATCTTAAAGGTTCCGATGAATGCCGATGTTTCCGGAGAAGCGATTGTAGTATCAGGGCCCGTCCGCCTGGCTCGCTGGGTCAACATCTCCGACCAGCAACATGTCTAATCTTAGTGGCAAACTGGTCATCAATTGGCAGACTGACGCACTTAATATCTGCGTTACACTCGATGAAAACGGTGCACCTTGCGTGGAATACCTCCAGGCTCGTGGGACGACGCCGCCAAAATCTGTTTCGCCACACTTTGCAACCGCCAAAACGCCTTTGAACGGCGTTCGTGTGGCTGGACAGGGTCACAGTGTCCATAAGACTGCTAAGTCGTTGGTGGGTGGCGTCCTGTCCGCACGACTGCGTTATGTTAGTCATGTGGCAGGCAAGAATGAGACGTCTAGGACGTTGGAAGTCGTTTCACACGACGGGGTCACTGGACTGGAGGTAACGCATCACTTCGAAGTCTTCAACAGTACGACAGCTCTCCGTAGTTGGGCGGCGGTCAGGAACATTTCGCACACTGTGCAGACTCTGAACCAAGTCTCTTCGCTTACACTGGGCGGCTTGACAACGGGCATAGCGGAATGGTGTAACGAGTATACGGTGCTTACCGCTAATAACACCTGGTTTAGGGAGGCACAATGGCAAGAGAGGAGTCTACCTGACGTGGGAATTGACGAGGTTGGCGTTCATGGTTTGAACCAGGGCCACAGGGCAACCATGGCTAGCTTCTCCCTCTCCAACCGCGGCTCGCTCTCCACAGAGACGCATCTCCCCATGGGAGCCCTAAAGCACAAGCACAACCTCGACACATGGCTGTGGCAGATCGAACCCAAAGGGTCTTGGCGATGGGAGATCGGCGACTGGCAAGACGGCATCTATCTGGCGGCCGGCGGACCAACGCTTGTGGACCACGCATGGCAAGTCGATCTCGCTCCAGGAGAATCCTTCACCAGCGTGCCGGTTGCAGTTTGTCACGTCGCTGGGGGTCTCGACACCGCTTTTGCCGCCATGACTCAATATCGCCGCCACATTGTACGGCCGCATTTAGATCACAGCCGTCTCCCGATTATCTTCAACGACTACATGAACTGCTTAATGGGAGATCCAGATGAGCACAAGATCCAAAGCCTGCTGCAGCCGGCCGCGCAGTGTGGAGCAGAATACTACGTCATAGACGCCGGCTGGTATGCAGATGATGGCGACTGGTGGGAGGACGTCGGTATGTGGGAACCATCGAGCAAACGCTTTCCGTCTGGATTCAAAACATTGCTCCGCGCTATCCGTGATCGAGGCCTCATTCCCGGCGTTTGGCTTGAGCCCGAAGTGATAGGCGTGCGAAGCGTCGCTGCCAACCAGTTGCCCGAGGCGGCATTCTTTCAGGAGCGCCGGCGACGTGTCGAAGAGCGAGGTCGATTCCAGCTCGACTTCACGCATCCCGCTGCTCGTGAGCGCCTACACGGCGTAGTGGCCCGACTCGTGCAGGAATGTGGAGTCGGGTATTTCAAATTTGATTACAACATCAACGTGGTGGCAGGTAGCGATGCGCATGCGGGCCTCAGCACTGGTGCTGCACACATGGCACACCAGAGTGCATACCTGGCATGGGTAGACGAGGTTCTTTCACGCCATCCAGGACTAGTGATCGAGAATTGCTCCAGCGGCGGGCAGCGGATGGACTACAGCATGTTGTCAGTGCACACGCTGCAATCAACAAGCGACCAGCAAGACCCGCTGCTCTACGCATCAATTGCAGCCGCCGCCCCTACAGCAGTAATTCCTGAGCAGAGTGCCTCTTGGTCATACCCTAAGCGCGAGTGGAGCGACGAAAAGAACGCATTCACGGTTGTCAGCTCGCTCTTAGGCCGTGTCCATTTAAGTGGTCGCCTCGACGCCTTGCAACCGCAGCAGTTGGAACTAGTGCGCGAAGGCATGCAAGTGTATTGTAGCGTCCGCCAGCAATTGCTACAAGCGCAGCCGTTCTGGCCTCTAGGACTGCCAGCATGGCATGATGACTGGATTGCGTTGGGCATGTCAACGGCGGATGGGAATGCTTTGTTGGCGGTGTGGCGGCGGGCGGGCGCGACGTCTTGCCAATTGCCTTTGCTGGGAAAGGGCCATCTCCAACGCGCCAGTGTACTTTATCCGGCAGGATTCGAGACGCAACTGCATCTCGTTGGCGGAGTGCTACGGATTCGTTTACCTGATGTTCCTTGCGCACGTCTCCTACAGTTGAAAGCATTATAGAGGTAGATGATAGATAGTCGTGAGATATGAGGTATAAGGCCCATCTACTTAGCCGGTCGTCACTAGTATGCTCGTAGCGCAAGATACGTAGGTGTTATACATCTATTCCACTGCTAAAATTAATCTCCTATTAAATGATGGATGTTATATTTGGTAGGTAGAAGTACTCATAAATTTATCTTGAATGAAAAAAGAATACTAATTGAATCAAAGAAACTAAAAAGCACCATTGTATATGAAATATAATAGGAGTTTTTGCTGTATTGCATTAAACACTACGGGCGACGAAAAGAACACAGTTTGGAATCGAAGAGCAAAACGTTGAGAGACTCGAACAGTGGTAACAGACGTCAATGATGATAGTACGAAACGCGTGTGGCAAGGTATGCCGAATTTTGACTGTCGAGACTGTATGCAATATGCCTTTAAGTATATTACTTTTATTCCAAGGAGATTCATAGTACTATAGCTACGATTAACTAAATGTAATGCATGGTACCCAGAATCGACCATCATGTACGAAAACGAATTATACATAATTATTTCTTTAGATAGCAATACCAAATCCGCCGTTATCCTCGTCAGACTTATTCGCTGCGGTTTTTGATTCCAGGAAAAAGGAGCTCGGGCGCTTATTGCCAGGCCCCTTCTGGCTCGGCCTCAAACAGCATTGCTTCCAGCATCGACTTCAATCCCACACAAATGCCGAAGCTGCAGCGGCAGGCTCATACTCGTCGTTGTGATCGAACCGCCCTACTCCACCCCACGACTGTCTCACATCGGGGAAGCAAGACAGGGGACAAGCGCACGCAGGGGACTACACAGATTAGTACGGAATTTCAGGTGGGAAAGGAAGTTACTTACAGATCTCGCTCCGGTACATTCAAAATGGAGGTTAGAGCTTGATTGTAATCGAAGCCGTGACTGCGCTTCTCATCCGGCGGCAGTTTTCGTTCGGCATACTCGGTACTGAGGATGTGTGCCCATTTGCACTTCGTTACTTTCTTGATGCATCCACGGAGATGCACGTTTGGTATGTGCTTGATGAACGGGAATGCGAAGGTTAAGACCCAATCGATGAGCGTCTTCCAGCAGGCATGCGATACCGAAATCCAGCGACGGCCGTCCCAATGACTTTTAATATCGAGTTTACCCCAAGGATATTGGTATGGAGTGGGAAAATCCAGGGTCAAATCGACTAATGTATCGATTCCCTGCAGCAGCTCACCACGGCCGTGCCTGCTGTGCTTGGGTTCGATAGAGATAGTGGGGTGATCCCACACGCCGAAAAGGTCGAAATACTCCCGGATTGAGAAGTCGAGGTGCACCTTCGAAAGCCAATTCCGGGCGGTTGGTGGGTTACTGCAAAGAATTACGTCAATCAAGATGGAAGCCGAGGCGAAGAATTTGGGCGTGCCAACCCATCCCGCCACCAAAGCTTCATCACGGAGTTGTTTGCTAACACGAAACACTGCGTAGTTCGGGCGAGGGACTCTCTCATACCGCTTCCGGCTATCGTATTGACTGGTCCACCCCTGAGAGCGGTACTCCTTCGTCCATGGATTGTTACACTCTGTAGATCCCAAGACAACGACGGAACGGCCGGTTCCTTGCGAAGTTTGGATATGCAGGCGGATGTCGGTACCCAAGGCATGCCGAAGAACCTGAATTCGAAGCTCTTCGGGTAGTTTCCAGAAGGGGAAGAACTTTCCAACCTTCTCCCTCTTCTTCCACCACTTCTACTGCGCTTCCAAATCAGTGACTCCTGGGTGTCCGTATTTCGCCCAGGTTGTCAACCACTCTTTGACCGGAAGCCACTTTCCCCCTATCCGAACAAGGATACGATCGGGCGAGAGGACGCCCTTGTCATCCCGATTTGCGACAGAGACGGGAACCGCGCGGGGAAATTCTTCGTCTGCCTTCCTGGACGCCTACATTTTCACATCAATGCCTGCATTCTTCTTGTATCGAGGCCAGATCGGCGGCGACAGTGTGAGATTTCGTACTTTGATTGCGAGAGTGGCAATGCGTATGTGCTCCGTCTCGAGTTCCCGGGTGACATCTTTGATGCCGTCGAGTACTGGATCGACCTGGCATGTTGAGCCAATGAACTTGTACTTGTAGACTCTATGGGTCGTATTGAGCTTGTCCTTGGGTGGGGGGCACATGCCCAATACGAGCTTCTGCTGCTATTCGGCCCATTTGATACGAGTATCCAGGTAAGGCGTGTCGGAAATTTGAAAGAGATTGCAAAGAGGGAGTTTTGGTAAAGAAAAATTTGTAAACCCTAGCGATGAGTAGAATTAATGCTCGCTCGAGTGTTTTCAGAGTGTAATTTAAGCGCAGGTAGGCGTTGGCACGGTTGATGGATAACTTCTCTCAGCGTTAAATGTTCCGATGGCTCTATGTTATTAACGAACTGTGGGAAGGCGAAGGTACTAAGCAGAGTTTTATGGATAGCAGGTATAAGTTGTTGTTCACGCGACAAGGAGTCGCGGGCGGGTCCCAAGTTGATGCTTTTGGCTCTAGACTAAGAGACTTTTTGTATTAATTTATATATGTCAAGGGTCCTTTCCCATGGATAGCCAAATCATCTTGGGTCTGGATAGCTGCTGAAAGGTGAAAATATTGTATGTGCTCAACATCTTTCTCTCATCACGGTTACACGTTGTTGAAATGGGGCCAGCATTATGTGATGCAAGTAATACAAAGGAACCGCCTCACTAGCGGAGAATAGATTGACTTAATACTAACCATCCGCGGCAGCTTTTATCTTTCGGACCTACATTCCAAGTTGAAGTATACTTGGTAAGAAAAAATGGCATTGTTACGCGTGCTAGCCAGCCAAAGTTATCCATGGATCGTGAAGCTCTTGGAGAGCCACACATGAAACCAACAAAAACGCTACTCTTTGAATAATATCCCAGTAGCTAAAATGCATTTAAATATCGACGCAACACCGGTACTCGGCTACTCTTTACCCAGGAACAAATCACAACGTAACGGTGTATAATATTTACGTTAAGCCTAGGGCTGGCACATGTCGTTCTTAATCTAGGTAGTTTGCAAGAGAGTAGCCCGTCAAAATCTTCAACGTTGGATCTTTCTAGCACGCTTAGTCATGGACTCGTGCTAAGTATCTCGACTTCAGAATCTCCTACATTAACTGAGTGTATGATAGATCGATTGGCTCCGTCGCCGGCGAGCGACAGGAGCCTGGGAATGCCTGGGTAATTCAGTCCGGCCTCGGCAGGGGTATAGTCGTGAGGTGGAAGAGGAGGAAGACTTTGGCCTGGCCATTGTGGATTGGATGGTTGTGTGAGGTTGAGGAGGAAGGAAGAAGAATCTGTCTGCTGAGCAATTTCTGTCTTTTTGACTCCGTGGGCATCTTGCTGGTACGCTACTTTGGCGAACCGCAGAGCTCCGGACGAGAGAGGATTCAGAGATTATCAAGCAACAGTTCTTTGCGACAACTAATCGTATGTAAGAACAGCCTAATTTCAGTGACATCCAGATCATCTCATGCATATACTTTTCCGACAATTGGCCTCTTCACTGAACGAGAAGAAAAAGAGCAATGGCCAACGGTATCATCGTTGTCGCCCCCTCCACCTATCGAGCCCCATTTCACCCTACCAAGAGCGACTCCAATCTCATCGGGATCAGGATGGCACGCAGCACTTATGACCCAGCTGCAAGAACCCGCGAAGGGCACATGCGCCTCAAATGTCCTGAAACCCAAAAAGATAGTTATCAGCGACAGTAGAACCAAGACCCCTCCCAGGGCAAGCAGCGCCGAGCTTGAGAACCCACAGGCGGCTACGGAAGATGCCATGTCCAACGCACCATTACGATCCCTACGATCGAAGCGGACAACGAACAGCATCTGCGAGGCCAGCCAGTGGAGAAGGCCGCTTAGAGAATTAAGCGGTATGCCGATCTTCAGGGGAAGTTGGAGGAAGTAGGTCTCGCGCTGCTGTCCTTGGGGCTTTGTGACGCGCAGTCCTTTCCTACGGGTGCCGAACTGGTTCCACTCGTATGCGAGCGCCATGCTGGTGAACATGTTGTTGTAGTAGAGGTAGATGACGGAGAGGAGTAATTGGGGAGAGTTGGCGATAAACGCCAGACGTGAGGTGGTGTTCCCGTCGAACTTCATTTGGCCAACGGTAAATCGTAAAGGCGATGCGGTTGCCCAAGGGCTCGCAGGATTGCCCATAGTAACAGAAGGTATCAGAAGCATGAGGAGGAGAAGAATGAACCCCCTACCGATAATGGGTCAGCCTCTGGATGGATTTCCTTGCCAGTTGTGAATTACAAAAATGAAAGGAGCACACGCTTGCGCCTGCTAATTGCCGACCCATAGTTGTGGGTTCGTTGCTCCCAGATTCCTTCGCATCGTCTGTCCCATTTGGCAGCGCGGCCATCCTCTTCCCGCACCAATGTGCGCTTGAGGCGTCCAGTTTTCCAGAAGTATTCGGACTTCGAATAGGTGCAGTAGCCGCGCGTCGATTCGTCTGGTGTATCGAGAAAAGCCGCAGTAGCATCGCCCACTGTGACTAGAGGCGTATTTTTGTCCATAGGGATTCCAAAAAGCATAAATACGAGACAAGCAACCTTGACAGTATTACATATAACCACTATCAGCAGGAACGGTAAGCTCATTTGGACATGGGACTCTATCGCAGGGTAAGCAAAAGCCCCCATTATATGTATCTCAAATTCGAAAAGCGGAGATTGCGTAGTCCAGTTTTCATAAAGATATTTTGCTGGAGTCCACCCTCCTTGACCAATATTTGGGGCCCAATAGGCCGATGTATTAGAGTAGATTGGCTCGGCCAGCGGTAAATCGATGACAGGGAGGCTGAAATTGTGAACGCCTTGGCTGTCAGCAGCGAATTGGGAATATTGAAGGCGACTCTGGTTAAAAAACAAGACTACATCACCATGCTCAGAGACGTAGTCTTGACTATACGTGCTTATTATTTCCGATACATTGAGTAAAGTGAGGTTAGAATTCTTTGTGGACACGGTTGCATTCATGGCATGCCACTCGGGCGTACCATACACCACGAAGTCTGTGGTGTAGCTGCTGCCAGTGACTACCTGGAACACACTGGCGTTATAGCTGATTATTGTCAGCACTTCAGAAGTGAAGAGAGGCAGGTGTTTACATGCAAGAGGTGGAGAGGTACGGATGACAGAGCAAGTGCGGACCAAAGGATCTTCCTCCTTAGAGATATCGAACTAATGTTTCGGATACTGAGGATTCCAATGTCTAGAAATCGTCCTTGACGGTGCGCGACTTCGCATTCGTCGCGTGTAGGCGCCGAGAGTACTTGCATAGCATAATTGCTTGCGCTCAAAAGCATGGTGCTAAGCATGTTGATCAAGACGTGGAGAATCGTGCTAAGCCGGGTGATCCGGGTTGCGCTGCCCGAAAAGATTGTCGCGATTCCTTGGTCGTACCCGGATCCAGAAAGGGCCCCAATAATGATGAATGTGCAATTCGCGAGGAGCACAGCTGTGCCAATGATTGAGCCCACCATGATCCCCCATTGCCAGCCATAGAACCGGCTCTGTCGCTTCCATGTATCCACCGCATTGAATGGTCTGCTGAGAATAGATTGGATGCGTGCCAGAACATGCTTTGTACGCTGGCGATGCACACTCTTCGAACTGAGGGATGACGACAGAGAACTTGTACGGAGCAGCCCTGACACTAAATCTGAAGGCTCGGGCTCTGCGTCTTGGGCGATGCTCGATGCGGATTCGGATCCGGATTCGGATCTAGAGGTACTAAAAGAAATAATGAGCTTCAAGTGAGACAGGCGTCTAAGCAGTCGTACATCTCGAGGTTTTCCAGCTCAACGTTCTGATACCCATGCTCAGAGTCATGAGTAGATGACCACGCTGACTTGCCTGTTTCTGCCGACTCCATGGCGGGAGGTGACGGCAACAGGTACGGTGAGATTTGGTCGTAACCGCCGACTGTTGAAATTGTCGAATGGAAAAAGCACGCTAGAAGGCAGTGGAGAGAGAGAGTTTCATTTTAGCGTCTCTATACCCCAGGGCTAAGCTGACGCGCTAGAGGTGGCGAAGCTAATGCGCAAGAGGTGGCGTGGCTGTGTACGCCGCTACTATCGAGAGCGAGTAGGCAGAGTCCTGTGGTGTCGAGAGTGGTTGGCTCTCCGCCGTGCTTGGTCGACATTGTTTCCTCTACGCTGTGGTCTGTAGCTGCGCTTGCTTGAACGTGGAGGAAGGGAATGAGGTTTACTACCAGCCTTCAGACGCCGCCGCACTATCTGAAGTGGGCAGCGAGCAGGCTGAAGGCAGTTGTAAGCAGAAGAGCAGCATGTCTGCAGCACGGGCTGGGGCTGAGAGCTGATGGTGGTGGGTGCTGGCCAGCCGTAGCCAGGAGGTTGGCGGGGGGAAGCGCCGGAAATAATGAGCGGTTAAATTAACCGCTCAAACGTGGTGATGTCCCCGACATCTGTATTTCCGCATCTCGCAGAACCAGGAAAAAACACACACTTACAAGGATTAGTGTTTGGCTGGCCCGCTGAGTACGGAGCAGTAAATTGACCCGTTCCGTCTCACATTGTTGAGGTTGGTCTGGATCCTGTACATTACCACTCTTGGGGCTGTCAACGTTCTGCCTCAACTCTGCGGCTCGGCAGCATCTGTCATTGCTCGTCGCCTGCCAATGTTCGAAACATCACCCCATCGGTCTTGAACATCCCTTACGATCGATAATACTGTTTACGTCTCTACAGCTCTATTATTATGTATGAAGTGTGGGTAGAGCACCTCTACTGTGTACAACTCCTACTATATTCCGTGCGGGCCTTACAAAAGGGAGACCCCCACTATGAAAATCCAAACAAATTTTCGAAGATTGACCCTACTACTGCGGCTCCGATTGGCTTCGAAGTCTTTGAAATGTTTGAAAGATTAGCATGACCCGGCAATAGGGCAATAATCTCGTTCCCCAGTTCTTGCAGGAGGCTGGCCAGCGATGGGGCCGGATTTAGAGACATTCTGACTGTTGAACTTGTGATATGCGGCTCGTAAGTTGAACAGAGTACACATCAACAATTTCCGCCCGATTCATCCTTTGCGCCAAGGCAAAGAAGCCAGGTAACGCGTTTCACGCACACCAATATAAACGATCAACCGGCCTCCCCCTTTAATATTGTAGGGAAGGTGCCTTGGTGATAGTAAGACTTGGTACATCAGGCTTCTTTATATGAAGCTTTACATAGGGGTATGTCATAGACCCATCAGCAATTATTATAAGTTTGAGCACCGTTGAGTCTAGGAATGAAGGACGTATTGAATACAAGCCAGCGGTACTGAGATAGGGTTATTCCAACCTACCCAAATTTTAATGTACTCAGGAAGAAGTCAATACTAAGCTGATTCCCAAGTCGTTAGGAAGTCCTAAATTCATGATACAAATACTTCCAGAATAAATTTTCAAGCGTCCAACTCGATTGAGATACAATGTAGCTTTTTGTTTGCAATATCGGATACTCACACCCCTCTGGCTAAGCTTTGTCGGTTTTGACCGCCACATTAGGCTCACACGAGCAACTGCGAATCTGCACTTTCTCTCTTCCGCGAAAATGCAAAGCGTCTCTGCAACCCCCTTCGTCCGTCCCTAATTCTTGCTCGAAACGAGTTTTGACCGGTAGAAGTTGATGTCGTTGTCTGCTTTGACGAGTCCTCACGAAGTTGATGTAACGCTTTCGTAGCCACGTCGTATAGTATTCCGCCCCGGTACGCGATGAAGACAGCGAAGCCAACAATACCCGCAGTGACTGGTACAGCAATAGCCCAGAAAAAGGCCTGCTTGTGCTCGGTATTGCGGATATCGGCAATGTTCATGCCAAAGAAGCTTGTGACGAACGAGCTAGATATATTTAGCACATGACTGGATGATTCGCCGTACAGTACCCCAACACGAGTCTGGAAACGCGCTACAAACTATTCCTAGCGCAAGTACCCATAGCCTCGTGTTCAAACAATGCAAAGAGCATTCAACTCACAGGGGTAGGAAGATTGTCGTAATCATGGTAAATACCATAATCGCCTTGCCGTTGTCTTCTTCAAGAATTTCCACGCTTTCTTTCAGTTGTTCTCTCAGTGTTCGAGCCCAATTATCCAGCGCATCTATCTCAGCAGCTTGCGTGCGAAGTGACCGGTATCCTAGCTTGAGGCACTTCCTTTCAGCCAAGAAAGTTTGGACCCTGTCACTAGCAGTAGGTCCGGAGAAGTTTGGGTCCAACACTTTGATGAAGCTCTCGTACGTTTGCTGTTGCCAGTCATTTACCCACTTGATGACAGTCAACTCATCTTGGAGTGCGTGGATATCCAGGAGCAATCTTTTCCGAGGGAAGCGGTGGACTTGGTATTTCTATGACGAGGGTCAGTCACATGTTGGTCCACAGATTAGATAGTCGCTTCACCGTGACGGAATTTGGGTCACTTACCAACTTCGATGTATACTCTCGGTACACTCCATTGATATCCAGTTCTGAATCTGGCAATACTTGCCTCTTCTGTAAATTCTGACATATCAAAGCAATCAGAAATTCCGGCCCCGCGGGTGCCATGTTGACTACGGCCGTTTCCGAGTCTGAAAGTGCAAAAGCCTTCTGCGCTTCGGTCATAGCTTGCTGAGCGGCTTTGCCTTGCTTGACGAGGTCGAATAGGGCAAATCGTACATTCTGAGCCTCTTGTCGATACCTAAGTAGAACGGAAAGGTCAGATAGGTTGTGGATTTCATCTTTGATCTCAACAAATGTGATAGCCACCTGAACAATGAATAAGGCCGTTTCTTCAAAGCACCTGACTAAGTGCGTAGGTAATGACAAACACTCTGCTCTCTGCGCTCGATCACGTGCTACTGACACATGAGTCTTCTTTGCACCATCGCTCAGGAGCTCTAGAGAGGCAAGACAACTGCGAAGCAAAATCAGCTGTCGCTCATGCCTCATCTCCCGGCGGAGTTGGTCGACAGTGCATATCCAGCCGTAATACCGGAAGACATCTTTTCGGGACTGATGTTGCGCTTGATTATTTCGGGTAACGTTATGATGTTTTTTGAGATGATCCATTGCCTTTCTAATAGAGCGGTACGTGTATGCAGACCGACAACTTGCGCAGTATTCAACGCTAATGGATCCTTTTTCAGCTGAGTTACCGAGAATGTCCTTTTCGTGGGGGCGTATAATATAATACCCTTGAAGAAACTCTTTTGCTTCTTCAAGCATTGAATGGATGGTCTGTATTCAATTAGCATGATGTAGAGTGTAATTGCTATTACAAGTTGACAATAAGTGAGTCAAAATTGATTCATTAGCTTGGTTAGCGATTCGGCCCTAGATTGAAAGTGCGACGCAAAGGAGGGCCGTGAAAGTCTTGAAATGGAGCTTACCTGTAAGATGGTCCAGAGAGCTCCCCACATCTTCCTCACCAACCGATGTTCGCATGCAGGAAATACGAATAGAGCAACATACGCTTCGACTTCCTGGACCATCTTGCTCATCGCTGTGGACATGTCAACCATTTGACGTTTGAGAACAGCGGTAGAGATAGACTTGATTGCTGTCTCTGATGATTCCAATGTGAATTCAGACCCGATAGTGGAATGGCGAAAGGCGAACTCGAAGCTAGTGTGTAGCTTTTCGAAGGGATGCTCATTGCCACCAGCTTGGGAGATTGCTGTGAAATCTGTAGCTGTTTTTTCCAATTCTTGAAAGCCTATTTCTTCAATTAACCTGTACCAGTTCTTTTCACGCACAAAGATGCTTCGCTCAATGTCTTCCAGAATGGTGAACAGATGCTCCATTTGAAGACGCTGGGCGTGATAATCCTCTTTTGCGGCTTCCTCGACGGTAGTGGGCGCTTTATCAAGTGGCGAGTAACCCCAGAGTAGGAAGGGTAATCTCAAGGTAGCATTTTCAGGTTGATTCTCGTGCTGAGATGTTCCTTGCTCGTACGATTGAAGAGAACTCAACTTAGGCTCCTCGAAACGTCCAATCATACGAACCACAGCCTCGACGGCATCTACAATGCATTGCATTGCTTCTTTGAATGATTGGTACTCTAAGTGGTTGGCTTTCACCAATGCGTCCCTGTGGGCATAGTGGATCTCTTTGTTATATGCTTCCAGCTGTTCCAGAGCTTCGAGAAGTTTTGCAGTGGGTACTTGGCTATCCAGTCGTTGTATCAATTTGAAGCAAGGCTCAGTAGTTGTGGTATCCATCCCGTTTGCGAGAGCCAACGCTTCTTTAAGACCGCAGATCAAGTCGGTGAAATATGCCGGCACTTCCCCTGGGTCTACCAATAGCATGAAGTTTTCAAAAAATCCCTTCTCACGGTTGTCAAATCTGCTATCCAATGTCGTTCTGAATGCAACCCGTATATTGTTACGGGACAAAGCGGCGGTAGTGGTAGGCGGAGGTCTTGGCGTACCATGCAAGCCGCTATGAGATGCTTCGAGTTGATGTAGATCTGGCCGAGAGTCCTGTACAAAGGTCTCGCGATGATTATGATGATCAAAAGACCCTGGAGTCTGCGGGACTACGTTGCATACCTCGGGAATATGCTGGGGGACGGTCTCATCAAATCTAACTATGGAATCACTGTCTGGTGCGGGCCGGTTTGTATCACTGTCTCCAGGAGATGCGTTTTGGAGGCTTTTGCGTGCGGGAAGCGTGGAAGCTAACTCATGTCCGAGCTCGTCTGCCAATGTGTTGCCTGGCGTTATCATTTCCCCTCTTAAGTCACTTAGATTACATTCTGAGCAAGTGAGCAGGTACTCTGATGCACTGTTAGTTTTTGTTGTCTTAAGGAATGCGATTTTCCTTACTAGATCCAATAACAACAAACCACAAGTGAGGAACATACATGTTGCCATTTAGAGACTTTCGCGACCCTGTGCAGAATGTAGGAGAGCATTCGCGGCTCATAGTTGGCTCATGGGGATACAAGGTCTGCAGCATGGTCCAGAGTGGGTATCCTTGGTCGGAAACGTTATTTCGGATTATATGCCGGAATGCCAGGTAGGGAAAGCAGATAAACGTAACTGAGAGGCCGGATTCGCTCAAACCTGTTGCCGTAGTGCCTTTGCACTGTAAGACGGTCCCTGGCTCGATACGATATCCGCTAAAGAACTTGGTACGATATGTAGTTCTAATACGGTCGAAGAGCTTTAGAATCAGATACTTCATCTCATCGCGAAGTCCTGGAGCATTGACAGCAAAGTCCTGCATGCAATTAGTTCGTCAAAGCCAAATAAGGTAATTCTGTAATCTTTGGACCTCACCTCAAACTCTCGGAGATCCATATCGTCTCTCTGCAGATGTCTGGGCTTATCAGTACTGCATTGTACAACTATCAATTTTACCATCAAATGACTTACAGCCACTTATACTGACACTTCTCTTTACCTTCCTTCCTCGCCGGGTTGTGAGAATACGACAATTTCATTGCGAATTGTCCATCGCGGTTTTTGAATTGCTTCGAATCAGTGATATTGCAGATATGTACCAGCGGGGCCATGTTTAGACCATGATGAACGGGCCATTGCCTCTGTAGAGCTTCCAGTAGCCTTGAGTGAAGGGCTGTATAAGTACGACGTACCGGAACAACGAAGGCTAGTCCGTTCTGCTCCGTAAGACGATGTTGGGCGTCCCTTTCTTTTTGATCAGGAACCTGTTGCATTGCTTGGAGAGCTGGGGGATAAGTGGATGGCCAATTATCGGAGCGATATTGCACAAAGCTAGAAGCAGTTGTCTGGTTGTTGTGTCTGCGCTCCTGTGCTTTTGGACTTCTAATGTACTGTGAGGATGCGCGGGATGCGGCAATGGGAGGTTGGTCCCTGCCAATGGAATTCTCACGCTGGTCATCTCCGGAAGGGCATTTTTTGTTTTCTGCTGTGGGATGTGTGGCCGAAATAGATTCGTCGCTTGCATTCGGGGGTAGTTGATCATTGATCCTTTGGTCTCCGGTGCCGCCGCCATAGCTCCAGCTCGAGTCATTATCAGAGACGTATTCATCCCGCAATCTGTCGTTGTATAATGGGACGGCCGAGAGAGTGTCAGTCGTTACACTTTCTTCCACAAGGTTTGATTCAGTAGCTGCTTCTGTTGCCTTTCCTTTGCCTTTCATTCGAGAGTTTGGCTTGGCATGGGGGGTTTGATCACCCTCGTGTTTGAACATGTTCCCTTCAATTTTAGCGCTGGCCATAGGTTCTTTCTGGGATATGCTAGCAGAAACGTAGTCGTACGGATCGTATACCCGCTGCCCAATACGGTCGTTTGGGTCTGGCGTAGGGTGAGCGCTAACATCGTTATCAGAACCTGCGTTAGAAGACATCGATTCCGTCTCAATATTCGACTGTGCCGTTAACGGCTGAGGTTTGGGGGTGCGGGGCATGAACAGACGGAGCCTTGCATTGCAATTTTTAGGGCAGACGAGGGGATTAGCCAAGCAACCTATATGCACGATTACGTGAGAAGAAGTCATATTAGCTATATATGTAATATAATTTTGTGCCATGAGAGCAAGTCAAAATCGGAAGGGGATTATTCTATGAGCGTAGTCTATCTCTCTTCCCTCCTGGTACATAAGACAAACAGCCAAGAAAACTCAAACCCAGCCTAGTATAATCTATCCTTCCACACCCACCCACCGTCGAACCCCCAACACCCAAAAAGAGAAAACAATGTCCCAACCCACCCTCGACCATCTAATCCTCTTCCTTCCCCCCTCCCCAACAATCAATAATGCCCCCCTCATCCCCTCCTTCTTCACCAAAAACTTCACAATAACCCCCGGCGGCACCCACGCAGACAATCTAACAGCCAACGAGCTCATCATCCTAGCAGACGGCTGCTACATCGAATTGATCTGCTTCCTGTCCTCTCCCAATCCCGCATCTACCGCCGCCGCAGATGCAATCGCAGATGCAACCGCACAGGTAACCGCAATCCAAAACCACTGGTGGGGTCCTTCCCCCCACCGTAAAGGCTGGACAGACTGGTGCCTGACCACCCCCTCAACAACCCCTCCATCCACGCACCCCTCCACACACGCACCCCCCATTGCCGGCGCGCGGAAGCGCCCAGACGGTCTCCAAGTAAAATGGACCGTTACCTTCCCTTCCGGCGAAAACGGCGGGCAAAAAAGTAGAGGAAAAGTGCCGTTTTACTGCCACGACGTCACGCCGCGCGCGTACCGCGTTCCTATTACGGACACTTCGACGCGGCATGCGTGTGGTGCGGTGGGGGTGCAGCAACTCTCTGTTATCGTTGACGGTCGGGATGCGCTTGAGGAAATGAGGGGGGTTTATGCGATGTTATTTGGGAGGGAGGGGGTTGTTGGTGAGGGTGGGGATGAGGTGCACTTTGAGGTTGGGAGGGTGCAGGGGGTGCAGGGGGTGGACGGTGGGGCTAGGGTTTTGCTGAGGTTGGCTAGGGATGAGGGTGAGAGGGAGAAGGTTGGGGAGAGGGGGTTTTGGTTTGGAGATGTTGTGCTTGCGGCGAAGGCGGAGGGAGAAAGGGAGGTTGGGAAGAGGGAGAGGATTGATGGGGAGGACGATGTGGGAGGATTGTGGGTGGAGTACGTTTGATATGGCTATATTTGTACAAAGTTCCCCACAATGGCGTCGAAACTGTTCGTCGCAAGCCCTCATCGACTATTTATAAATACAACTCGTTCATCGTCGGTCCTACATCGAGTACTCATACAACATCGTATGCATCCAACACAGATATTCGGATCCTGTAAATCACCACTTAATGAAGCTTACTCCGTCCCCTTCAGCGCCTCAATATCATCGATCTATACCACATTAGCACGTCATCTTTCCCACTATCCTTCGATAACTTACCTCCTTAACCGCCTCGGTCGTCAGCACAAACGGCCCATCATCGTCCACACAAACACTATCCTCAATCCTCATGCCAATTCCCCTCGCCCATGCAGGCCATCTCTCATCGTCCGGAACATAAATCCCCGGCTCAACTGTAATACACATGCCTTGTTCAAACGGGCGATTCCTTGGCAAACCGGGACTGTCGTGTACGTCGAGGCCAACATAGTGGCCGACGTGGTGCGGGAACAGGGTCTGGATGGCATCGCTAGACATGTCGAAGCCGAGATCTGCAAGGCCGTCTGTGAGGGTGCGGGAGGCGATTTTGTGCAGTTTGTCGAGGGAGAGTGTCGAGGAGGCGGAGCAGAGGGAGACGCAGCTTCGTTGGACGTTAAGGAGGGTTTTATAAAGGTCTTTTTGCGCGGGGCTGAAGGTGCCATTTACGGGCCATGTGCGCGATATGTCTGTTATGTAGCCACCGTATTCCGCGCCCGCGTCTACTAGGACGAGTTCGTCGGGCTTGAGCTGCATGTCGTTCGTGACGTAGTGGATCGTGTTCGCGTTGATGCCGCCTGCGACGACTGGGACATATGCCGGGCCATCGCAGCCATCTTGCTTGAACCAGTAGTCCAGGAAGGAGTCGAGATCCTTCTCTGTGGTAAAGGTTTGGCGCATGGCGTCTGTAATGGCTCGACCAGAGTGTTGCCCAACTTTCCGCATGTTTCTTATTTCCGCCTCGCTCTTGATCACCCGCAGCTCGTTCAAAAAAGGTCGAAGGGGCTTGATGCTCGCTTTCGAGTCCCGGAAAACGTTCATTATGCCGCCTGTCCTCGCGGGTTCGGCACCAGAGAGATATCGTGACAGGATGTTCCTCGATACCATATTGTTCGGCAGATCCGTGTACACTTCCTTCGCTCGTTTTATCACCTCTGGCAATATCTTGGGGAGCTCGTTCACGTCGCCTGGTGTGTCCGCGTTGAAGACATCCTCGGCCGCCTGCACGCCCGACCGCGCGCCTTCCCAGAGCTCGGCTTGTGAGTCTTTCGGCCGCACGTAGAGATGGAAGTTGTGTTCGTTGTCGTCGATCTTTTCTAATCATCGTCAATGCGCGTCTCGGATGGGGTGGCGTGAGGCGTACCTATTATCGCAAGCGCATTGGGTTCGTTGAATCCTGCTCCGTTCAGCTCCTATAACAATCCGTAGTCGCAATTGATATACCGGTCAGGTAGAAAAAGTCAGGATCCTGGTGGAACTTGTAGAATACAGCTCCAGAGCGGTACTTGACATCGGAAGCAGCAAGGATAGCGATCGAGTTCGGCGGGAGAGCTTTGGCGAGCTTGACGCGTCGGTCGTAGTATTCTTGCGCGGTGATGCCGGGTGTAACTACGCCGTGTCAATACATTATAAGACGCGTAGGGGTCATGTAGTCCTACTTTCACCGGCTTGTAGCAGATGCGGATGCGTCTCATGGAGCGGCTGCCCGAATCGCAATTCGGCTGCCGACACGCTCAGTGGCCTCCTCGCACGCATGGAGGGAACACCGCGCCATCGCGACCGCGCGAAGGGTCTAAGTAATCGGGAAGAAGAAGCCATGATACTACACGTATGGAATGGAAGCAAGCTCAAGCCGTGCCCATGCGCGGAAGAGGATCCCTTCCTTATCGATTGCGCAGGGAAAGGTAACAGTTCCCCGTAGCCACCCTGACGTCGTGGCACCGCACACTCAGCACCGTCACCGTACCCCCGCTTCCTTACCCCTGCTTCGTTCCTGCTGCCTAATGAAGAGCACATACATGACTACTCTACCGCAGCCACGCTCCCCGGCCTCGACTCAAACCCTCGACGTTACGCCACGGCCGCCCGTCTCGCACGCTTCTCCCGCGCAATGGCCACGACCGCCCGACCCAGCGTAGTCCCGCAGCAAGACCTCGAGAGCTTCCAGGAGCATCTGAACAAGTCGACGAGGATACTAGCTCTGGTAGGAGCTGGTCTGTCTGCTTCTTCGGGCCTACCCACGTTTAGAGGAGCGGGTGGTTTGTGGCGGACTCACGATGCTACGCAATTAGCTACACCCGAGGCCTGGGCGCGGGATCCAGGGCTGGTCTGGCAGTTTTACAACTATAGACGGCACATGGCGCTCAAAGCGAAGCCCAATCCCGCTCACTATGCGCTCGCCGAGCTGGCCAGGCAGAAGAAGGACTTCATCACGTTGAGCCAGAACGTCGACGGTATGCAACCCACCCCCACCTTACCTCCCATCACTGACACGACTACCCACCAGGCCTCTCCCCACGCGCCAGACACCCCGAAGACCAGCTCAAGCTCCTTCACGGCTCCCTCTTCGACGTCAAATGCTCGGACTTCTTCTGCAACTACCAAGAATCAGCCAATTACACCGACCCCATCGTCCCCGCCCTTGCCATCCCCACTGACGAGTCAGACCCCACGACCACCACTGCCCTTACACAACGCGAACTCGACGTCTCCGATGTAAACGTCGACCTCCCTGAACTCGACCTCAGTCACCTTCCCAAGTGCCCAAAATGCACGCGCGGACTACTTAGACCTGGTGTGGTATGGTTCGGCGAGCGATTACCTGAGAAGGTCATGGAGGATATCGAACATTGGATGAAGGTACCCGAGAAGATTGATCTCATTATGGTGATCGGGACGAGTGCAACAGTGTATCCCGCCGCGGGCTATGTAGACTATGCGAGGGCCAAAGGGGCGCGGGTCGCCATCGTCAACATGGACAAGAAGGACGTGCCGGCTAGTGGGCTGAACAAGGGCGACTGGTTCTTTGAGGGCGATGCGGCGCAGATTATGCCTGAGATTCTTAAGAGCGTTATTGGCGAGTTGAAGGAGATGCCTGATGCTGCGGCGGGGTCATGATGGCCAGTGACGGAACGAATAGCGGGGAGTTCATTGGTTTCGGCTAAATTGGGTTCTGAAAGATCTTGTACAAGAAACTCGACGATAATGGTACAGGACTCGGTAATACTAGCATGCCCAAATAGTCTGATATACATTAGCGCTATGCTACATAGTTGTTTCGCGATATGTCATCCATAGGTATTACGCATGCGTCCAAGAACACACTCCCTACCCCAAACGCCTAGCAATGCACACACTACGCACACAGCCATCAATACCTCCTCTTAATACTAGGCTTAACCCAATGCGGTCCATCCTCACACCTATGCTGATGCTTATACCTCCTAATCTTATCAATATCCCACCCAGTCGTAAACGACGCATGCACCCCCTCAAACACGCCATGCTTCCCCTTATCCGGAACCTTACGATGACCCAGACGAATTGAGCGAGACATGTGACAGTGCTGCCCATGGAACGTCCACTGATAACACGCCGTCTCCTCCTCGCACGCCTCCGCGCAGGCATGAAGATCCGTATGCGCGCCATGATGATCCGGCGGCGCGAAGCCATCCCAGTCCGCAGCATCCCAGTCAAGCCGGCGTGTAAGTCGACCCAAGTTGGTGAAATCGATTAGATCGGCGTATAGTAGGGCGCGTTTTGAGCGATCTCTCTTCATTTCCCACTGCCACAGCTTTTCCATTTCCGCGGGCGGCGTCTTGTGCAGACCGATGACGGGCTCGCACCAGTATCTCTTGCCGCTGCCAAAGGGCGTGCCGGCGAGGCTGTGCGGGTTGAACATGGGCCAAAGGCCTGAGAGGGAGACGGCTGCTTTGTCGTGGAGGGCCCAGCCTAGGATGCTGTCGCCGCAGCAGTCGGTGCGGATGTCTTGCTTGTATTCCTCTGAGAGGCGGGGGCCTTTGATGCCGAGGGAGTTCTTTTGCCGGTCTACGAGGCGATGTGCGGCGGCGTGAGAGAGGATGTAGCCGGGGCCGTTGTAGGCGTACCAGATGGGGTCTTTTGAATCCGGGGGTTTGCGACCGGGAGACGGTGAGCCGAAGTAGTAGGGCAGCGTGTGGTCGTAGTTTTCTAGGAGGCGGAACACGTTGTCCCAGAATATGTAAGTGTCTAGTCCGAGGAAGATGAACCATTCCGCAGCCGGTCTTTGCTCGACTGCGTATTCAACGCCAGGTAGAAACTTGTACTTGTCGACTTTCCACACTTCATGACTCTGTTCGAGGTGTTTTCCGGAAGACTTCTTTTGCGTATCGTAGATGGCATAGTCGTCTTCTTTCAGATACGTTTCTGCCGGAAGCGAGGCGAGAACATCGATAGCTTGATGGTTCGAATCGCCGTACGTATAATTCTTATCCGAGACGACGAGCAAATTATCAATGCATCTGACTACACTGGCCAGCTGCGCTTTCGTTCGCCTCGGATCATCTGCTACACTAACCTGCAACACGACCTGGATCTTCCTCAACAGCTCCTTTGGAAAATTGTCGCATCCCACCTCTTCCTCCCCACTCTTCTCATACGCCCTGAACCTTGTCGGCGTGTCCCAATGCCACCAATCCTTCCCTTTCTTGTCCTGTGCCTCGAGCCCATGCGGCGTTGTCGGGTACGGCTCGGGATGGAATGACTTTGGTGGGAAGACGATAGCTGGTAGTGCCTTAAACGTGTGTCGGTTGAAGAGGAAGTGGTATTCGAGAATAGCGAGGAACGACACTGCGATACATAGAAAGAATGTCCAGCGACGTAGGTCAGAGACCTAGAGGTGGAGTGTAAAGTTAGTAATGCCATAATAAAGGTGTATCGGTAGCCATTATCTCTTGTAGTAGCGTTGGGGTGTTGCGATAGATGACGCAATTTTGCACATCTGGCTCGGACTGCAGAGTTACCTACAGCAATACGACGCGGTCGGACGAGCATCGTGATTCGCCGAATTCAGAGGGAAAGATAGGCACGTCGCCCGGTCATGTCATGTTGAAAGGTATAGACGAAGTCCTCAGTTTTCCCCCTCCCATGAAGTTGAGAAGAGAAACCAAGAATATGTGGCGCAATTGAGGACAGTGCTATGACGCGTCGTTAGTGTATACTTTTGACCCACCGTGCATGTCGTCTTTCTGCGCTAGGGAATGCTAGCCGTCGCGGCGCGACAGATAGACCAATGGTATGGCTAGCATAGCCGATCTCCCGACTTTGCGTTGAGGACGATCATTCCGAAGGACCCATCCCGCAGGATATGAGGAGTACCGAGATAGAAGCGGGAGGGAATGTGGGGATTCGTAACCAAGGTAGAGATTATTGAACGTTTGTGGATGCTAAAATCCCTGTTGGGACTGACAGACCTACAACCACGAAAAGAAAAAAAAGACGATATGAACCCTATTAATTATAGAGTAAGGATGAGCAAAGAAAAGGTCGTAGGGTCCATCGGGGAGAAGGAGATTCGTCGTTCGAAATCGAAACGGAGATTTGAACGAATCGGCTCTGGTACCTGAGCTGGGTCGTATTGGTTCCCAAATGTATCAATCTTCCGTGGTTATACGTGAAGGCGATGTGAGAAATACGGACGCTACTCAGATGTCGGATCAAGGTGGTCAACAAGAGACCTACTACTAGCAGAGGCGCAGCCGACAGGATCGAAGCACACCGCCACTGAGTAAAGGGGAATAAAAGGGAGTGATACTATATCCCTCCTTGTATATTAAATGGAAGAGACATCTAGAGGCTAAAAGCTAGGAAGGCGGAGACATCAATTATGCAGATAGAAGGGAGTTAGCCTACTAAGTCAATAAAGTCGTGGCATGAAACGCGCGATCGATCATCCACCAGAAACAGAGAACTGTTGACAAGGAATGCGAGCACATTTGCTAACGGTTTGAAGCAGGCCGCCACCTCATCGTCTTCTCATACGTGAACAAATCTGGGTTAGCACGTCTAATACAGCTTCAACGACGGCTTATCAGCGTTGTCTAATGCCACGCTCAGGCTGCCTAGTAACTTCTTTACACAGTACCGCTCAAGCGAAAGAGGTGAGGGGTCAAATCTCTCAGTTGCCGCATCAGCAGCATAGAAAGCACATCTTACGCGCTCCACTTCCCCCAATAAACCGACAAACACCTCAGGACAAACAACAAAGCCGTACAAAATCTTAGAGGTGCATTTGGACTACTTAGCTCCATTTTAAGCGAAATGTGACTCGAGTACGACGATAAATTCGACTACTGTATCGTCCAGCACGACTTCTCTGTTCACTAGCTTGATGACAAATATCCCATCACTGCGACAAAAAGAGAACGCGACACACAGTAGAAGAATACATATACCTTATATTATAGTAAGATTGTAAACAGTGTGGGCTACTGACATGCTCTCTAGCGCCAGTGCGATGGTTAGGATAAGGGCACTCGTCGCATCGCTAGAAAGCAAATTAGATCTGCCGGGGAGCTGCTTCATAAGATTACTGTGATGATTAAGGTGCTAAGAGGAAAGAAGATGTACTTGAAGAGTGTATGCGGATATCGACGAAGATAGAGAAGAGAGGAGCTATTAACGGAACGCATGATGAAATGTGACAGAACAGGTACGAAAATACGGCGCACTGTGGTTGGTGGTGAAAGTTGCATCCTTCATTCCATGCGAAGAAGATTTAGGGTGCGGAGGAAGTGGTGGCTGAGTTCATTCTGGATAGTATGATGAGGAGTGAGGATGTTAAGAGTTGTGGTACTGGGAAGTTACCGTCAAGGTTGGTTTGCAGTGAGGCGTCTAGCAGATTAGACTAATCATTTACAGAGAAGAGGGAGGGCGGATGAGATCAATATCGTCGTCTGTTTGCATTTGGAGGCTTGATTCTGAGATCCTGAATTGAGAGGGCCAGAGCTCCATTACCGACGGAGAAATCAGAGGTGTATTTTCCGCGTCGATGACATTAAGGCGGCCTCACGCAATGCTGAAATAGTTCTGTGGTCTTGAATCCTGCCGGTAGATGCGACTATAATTCCCGTCTGTGCTGGGATGAGTCAGCCCAAGCGGCGCGTCAGAATATAAGCCAGAAGCTCCCCGCAAGCTTGTAGCTACCCACAGCTCACGTACATGATCGCATAGCGACCCTTACTAACCTCGTGCAAATAGTCTCCGACGTCCGCAGCTGCGATTTCCCTGTAACCCTCTCGCGAAGCGGCTCCTACGCTCAATGCTGCGGCACTTCTGACGTGTGCAATTCCTTCACCTCGTGCTCCGCCAAACACCGTCTTCGCCGAATCAGCGACCGTATCGTGCGACAATGCTCTTTGCAATACGGAAGTGATTGTTTCTACAACGGGTGCGCAAGGTGGGGCTTCGTTTTTGGGCTGCTGGGCGACGAGCTTGGGAACGGGAGCATTCATACTGTTGCAGGATATCGGCAGCGGTAAGGGCTGATAGGTTAGACATGGAGAATTTGGATAGGAAGTGCTGACTGGATTGTAACTCAATTGGTATGCCTACACTCACTGTATCACAGTCTAGCTCGAACAGTAGCAGTAAAGAGTCAACGGATACGGCGAATTCGCGCTTCGGCACTACTACTGAATCATCGTCACCGACGAGTTCTGGAAAGTCCGCTCCAACATATAAGGGTAACGGTGCGACTCCAGCCTTGCAGCCATTGTCGGGGATTGTAGAACTGATAGCAGGGTTCCTTGCCCTCTTATAATAATTTGCCTGTGGTAGTGTTTTGTTCAAAATTCAAGTGAATTCACTAAACTCTAATTGCAATATAGGCTCTACTAACAGCCCGCTATTATTTATAACCATGTTAATCAGTTTTCCCGCTCTTTCGCCATCTTGACCATCATATGAAAAGACTCCTGCCTCGACTTCTCAAACTTTTCGAACACTTGCTCCACAAACCCGATTGGAATCTGCTCCTCTCCAGTCACAAGTTTCGCCCATGATTTCTCAGTAAACTCATCCAGCGGCATGCCAATCTGGCGTCCGTTTTTGATGTCCGGCTGGTGCTTTTCATCATGAAGCTCGGTCTGCACAGCTGGAGGAAAGATCTCGATGACCTTGATGTTGCCAGGCCCGTCTTTGAGCTGTTCACGCAAGGCAAGGATGAAGTGATGTAGAGCGGCTTTCGTGGCGGAGTAGTTGAGACGAGCAACAAGAGGGACTAGCGCAAGTCCGGAGGAGGTATAAATGAGCGCAGTCTCCTGTTGCTTCTGCAGAACCGGAATTAAGGCCTTCGTAAGGTGAATATATGCGATGTAATTCGTTGTGACTTCCAAGTCTAGGGTGGATAGGTCCACTGTTTCAGGCTTGGAAAAGTCGAAGCCTCGCTGGATGCCAGAGTTGATGATAGCGCTGTCCAGGTCCGGGTGCTTGCTAGCGACGTCGTCGACGAATTTCGGTATCCGGTCAAGCTCTGTGATGTCGAAAACGATGGGATCGACATTACTTTTGCCGTGCTTCTCCACGAAGGCATCAAGCTTCTCTTTTCGCCGGCCAACGATGATGGCTTTCTTCCCGTCGGCTACGACTTTCTCTGCGTATGCGAGGCCGATGCCTGAGGTAGCACCGATGATGAGTACTTTGTTATATTTGAGCGTCATAGTTAGTGGCGGTGTGATGAACGCTTTCTTAATTCCTACTCTTGTCGGCTGGGAGTATAGATATATGTGCACTTTGAGCCTCATTGGCGGCATTATTACGAAATCCGGGCCGCAACGCCAAGGTGCGGAACACTGCCACGTGACTGCGTAAGCCTCCATAGGTTGGCTCGCATCGACGAATGGAATGTACTTGCGCTTGCGAAAATGAGTAAGACAGTGTAGCTATCGGAGCTGAGAGGATGCCCTATCTCCGAATGCACACAGCATCGTTCGCGTTCTGATATGGGGTTACCATGACGTTGGTGGAGCTGGCCCGAACCGACACCGGCAGTTGCATTCAGACATGTCGGGATCGAAAAGTGTAAAAAGGAATTAGAACCAGCCGGTCATATTATTTTTCTACATACATGTGTAGTCTTTAATGTTTACCTCTTAGGGTACAGGTGTGCTCGTCCTGCATGATGAGCGCTATTCAAAGGAGCTTAGCGTTGCTGACTTCCACATGTGGGCGGCTTTTCGTCCCTCCACCGAACACCGCCTTTTTTGCACATCACAAATGAACGGCAACAGTCCCCTATCACTGGCACAGCGAACCTGCTCGCAATGTAAGGCAAGCAAGAAGAAATGTGACAAGCTCCTTCCTAAATGCAACCGGTGCCTGAGGTACTTTAATGGTTTCTTTCCATCCGACCTTCACCCGTTGCTGCAGTACACTAAACTCGAGCAGGCTCTTAATGAACTGCACATATTCTGAGCCCGAGACACAGAATGGATCCGATCTTGGGCTTGAAACTGGAGGCTCTCTTCTCGATGAAGTTTTTCGACGTCTTGAGAAGATCGAAGGCCATATTTTCACCACCAACGCTACCAGAGAAGAATATCCGCCGTGGGAAAGACTTGCTGCTATGCGAGCGAAGCAACCAGCTCTGACAGATTCAAATTCCGAAAGCTGGCCCTTCAACTCGGATTCCTTGAAACCAAATAACATGCGCCTCTCTCTTTACAGCAGCGTGTTGCGGGCTTTAAAAGAACACGATATTACTACCGAAGCTATTGCTCACGCGTACTTTAAGCATACCCACAAGTGGCTCCCCATGATTGCGCAAATCAAGTTCGACAAGCAGCACGCGCTTTTCAAAACAATGGAATCAGACAACAATTTCCTCCTTCAGATATCGGCAATGCATCTGCTGGTTACCCCGTATGCCGAGCATCCTCCGGCCGCTTCTCTTGAAGAGTCCTCATGGTACATGGCGTGCAAGTCCTTCTTTGCACACTATGTCGCTCTTGGTGAGCCAAGCATTGAACTGATACAGGCTGGCATCCTTATTGCTCTGTTCGAGTACCTTCAATGCGTCGGAGATCGAGCGTTGATTACACTTGGTATTTGTGCTAGACTGGGATACATGCTAGAGCTGGATGAAGTGTTCGCTATGCAATCGAACTATAATCCGGGAGAGATGAGTATAGAGCACGAAGAAGCAGTGTTGACGTATTGGGGGCTTGGTATGCTGGATCGGTAAGAGACTTTGTGGCCGAACATGATACGATCTACTATGTTACAACCGGTCAAGCGTTTCTGACAATTCTTCAGATACTTCAACATGCCTCCATTAGTCATTCCGAAGCAGCCAAGCATTCAGTATCAACCACTCAAGGATACTTTCAACAATAGTGGCTGTGGCTTTCGTGGTCCGCCAACGACTGGATTCAAAACCATCGACTCAGATATGCTCGACTACACCCTCATGGAGGTCGAAGCATCTCATAAGCTGCGACGTGCTCATACGTTCATCCGCGACAATCGCCATCAGACTGCGGCGTCCATCTCCGACGGCGTACGGCAATTATTACAAGAATTTCAGGAGAGCCTAATGAGATTGAAAATAAGATTGCAACAAAATGGCTCATGGGCTGGCATCGTCGTAAGCCTTAGGTAAGATGACCTAAATGTACCAGCCCGCACATTCGTAACTTTGTCTCTAGCGCCGGACTCCAGCTCCAGTGTTTCTTTGTCGAGAAGCAAGGTTTCCTAGATCAAGATACCATGCAGTCTCTTCATTCCTACGTTCAACAAATTAGGGACGTCGTTGGACAATGTCGAGTCGTCAACGGCTTCATGGAAAACTATATGGAGGGGATTCAACCGACATGGAGCTCGATCCCATATCAGGCAATGCACGCCTATAAGATGGTACGCTCTGCGGATAAGCAACGCACACTACCGGAAATCGACTTAAGCGTGTGCCTAGAAGCGATGCAGATGATGGCACAGCGATATAAGCATGCAGGTAAGCAAATGCATTGTTATATTTATCTTCCATCATTCTCTCCTAACGAACCGTTACAGCAAAATGTCTGCAGCTCCTCGAGCTATCATGAGCAACCAGCAAGCAATCAGGCTTCCTCGTTAATCTTCTTCCATGCCTCTTGCAGACCAAGCGGCTTGATATTGGGGAATAGGTCGTTCAAGGAGGTGCCATCCTTGTATACAAACTGCCCTTCTTCCATCCATATCCCAAACTGTGCATAAAGCCCCTGCACCATCGGCTTCGCAACCTCCTTTCCACCAAACATATCGTAGGTCTTCTGGTGCGCTGGTAGTTCCGTGATCTCGCGCTTCTGTAATTTTTCCATAGTGTCATACACCACATCGAACTTGGCGCCTTTTCCCTTCTCAATTATAGCGAGAATTTCATTCCACGTCTTAGTATCGCCTGAGATGCGGTAATCCTGCTCCCACCTGTCTAGGCTCTGGAGCGCGGCAACGTATTTGCCGATATCGTGCGAATATGTCAACGTGATAGGCACATTCCCGGACCCGGGGATACCCGCTTTGTTTGCCTCGACATCGACAACGATGGCGAACGTCCTATTGTACGTTGGCAGCCCTGGGGCGTAGTACTCCATGAACATGCCGGGGTAGATGGCCGTCCATTCGAGATCCGTCTTCTTTAGCTCGTCCATGATCTGGAATCGCATGGCGGCGAACGGGAAAAGCGGGACATGTCTTTGGGACGTCAGTTCGAATGACAGGCCCTTAGGATACATTTGGAACTGCTTACTCGAGCTTGTACACCACGGCGCTCCACACGTTCGGAATGTAGCGTCGAGTCACGCTGGAGCGTGCCGCTGCATGCAACAAGTTCATCTCAGGAGTTATGTCCATTTGCGAGTTGAGCGTGGTGATCACGGTGGCGATTTTGTTTTCTTCAAGCAACTTAACGAGCGCGTCCGGGTCAGAGTAATCGGCGGCAAGGACGCGGACACCGGTGGCTTCTTTGAGCTCCGGGCTCGCCTATCGGCAATGTTAGAACACGTCTGTAAGGATGCAAGGGATAGGAACGAACTTTGCGAGCGAGAATGATAACTTCATAGCGCCCAGTATCTTTCAAGCCGTCGACGATAGTGCGGCCGAGGCCAGCGGAGCCACCTGCGACTGCGATGACGGTAGACATGGTATTATGAGTCGAATAGCCTCTCGAAGGTTATGTATGGTTCTGTTGTATTGTTGGAGTGTCGGGGTAGGCGATGGTGATGAGCTGGAGCGTAGGATAGACATAGTGGTCCCTAACCTACCCTTTTATTCACCCCCTCGGACCGAATGCTCGTCCGCATTTCCTCCCCTGCATTGTGCATTCGTATGAGAAACCTCTAGTAAGTTGCTGTATTTGTAATAGTAGGAAGCTTTTGGTGCGGACGAATTGTGCTGATGAAAGCGCATTTGTGAGCGGGCGGGTCGGGCGGCCGCTGCAACCGCCCGCTGACCATCAAGCCGAACCACACGCAGGAAGCAGGTACATTGGAACATTTCTCCACAGCGCAGCAAATAAAATGCTTTTTTGAATGACGAAAAGAGACTTGCAAGCGCATGTTTATGCGCAAAATGTCAATAATTGCTATGGTTCATTTCATTTCCTATCCGGAAGTTTTTCGTCCATGCGTGCATGCAGTGCTCCTATTCTTGCTCTATGCATCCCATCATGCGCCAACATCCCTTCTAAACAATATCTCCCCACCCGTAACCCCACTCCTTCCCGCTCGTGCCACCTTCAAGATGCCCGCCTCATATAAATCCGCTATCAACGACAAAATCATCCCATCGCATCCCTTCGCCGCCATAAAGTCCACAGCCACGGGCAAATACTCCACATGCCCCGTAACCGTCGAGTTATACGGCGCCTCGCCAATAGGCACCACATAGTCCGGCGTCTCAGATAAGCCTGAGATGCTGGTGGTGGTAAAGCCTATGGGCGGTTTGGGCTCTAGGAGATACACATTGCGGTAGTCGGGTGTGGCGCCGCCACTAGTACGAACGTACATGAGAAGCGAGTCGGAGCAGGTCCTTTCGTCGGCGACGAGTACGGTGCTGTTGAACCAGGACATGAACATTGTCTTGTTGGCCATGGCGCGGTCCAGTGTTTCCATCGTGTTGTCGCCCCAGCCCCAGCGTACGAGCGGAACGGGATCGACAAAAGGACGCCTCCCGTCGTGTTTGGTGGCGTAGTCAGCGTAGAAGGGGTCCCGGACAAGGGGAGTTTGCTCTTGACTGATTAGAACGGGATATGTGAGGTTGAGAAGTGATTCTAGAGTTTCGGATGATACGTTGGATGCAATCCACGCTGTAGATGTGTTGAATGTTGTGACGTTAGCGTTCAGGAAGGATGTCACGTTCGCGAGGAAGTCTATCAAAAGAGCGTGGGCGACGGTGCTGGGGACGGTGGGCCAGCTGATCGTTTTGATGGCAGAGGGGTAACTGGAGCTGAATGTGATGTTTTCTTTGTACATGGCTTTTGCTGCGGCTTTTAGGATGAGTGGGTCTCGGGAGAGCAGGCCTGGGGTGTCGAGAGTAGGGCTCAGAGGCATGGTGTGCTCCAGTCCTACGAGTCCATGAGACGGACGGTTACCGTAGATACCTTGGGCCTGGGCTGGATTGCGGACGGAACCACCCGTATCAGAGCCGAGTGTGATATCCAACCATTCGTACGCCGCCGCACCAGCGGCTCCTCCCGAAGAACTCGACAACGTATCTTGGTATCCATCTCCACGCGGATTGAACGGCTCATGATAATCCACCCAATCCGCCGTCGCACTCTCTCCGTTAGCGAACTGACTGGTAATCGTCTTCCCCACAACAATGGCCCCAGCATCAATCAAATTCTGCACAGGCGTCGCCGTCGCATTGGCAGGCGGATATAACCAGTACCACGCCCTGTTACCATTGGAAGTGCGCAGACCTTTGATGTCGTAGATGTCTTTGATGCCGATGCGGATACCTGCGAGAGGTTTCTCGGGTGTCTTTTGGTAGTAAAGTCGAGAAGGTACAGCGATGGCGAGGTTCTGGCCAACGATCCCGGCGGGAAGGACTGTGTAGGTGTCAGGGGAGGTGGCGATAGCAGATTCCGTGAAGGCGCCGTGGGTGTCGGAGTAGAGGCGCCATGCTTCGTAGACGAAACCTGTGGCACTGAGGAAGTAGGGTCCGGGGGGAAGAGCTGCTGACCCTGTGAGAATGGTGCTGGTGATGTTGCGGATTTGGATGGAAGAGGTGTAGGTTTGCTTTGCTTTGGGCATGTATAGCACTGCAACATTTAGTGAACGCTCCGATGTTTCGACCAGAGCTGACATACGCTCTAAAAAGCCCTCTTGGAACACATCGTCCACTTCCAGATATTTCGTTGTTATCGATGTAACCTCTGCAACGCTATTTCCCGTACCATTCAAAACTGTGAGAGGCACAAAGATTACATCATCAAATAAGATCTTGGACTCTCCAATCGCAATCGTCGCAACCACCTTCGGAGGAAGGAAGTACGCCACATTGCCCAACTCCACCGTAAACCCCGTCGAAGATATAGCTGCACTTACAGTAGAGCAACACACAAGCGCCACATGCAGAAGGCTTCGGAGACTGATTCTGAACATCTTGCAGCAAAGTGACGAAGTGGTGGTCGCATTTTGAAAGCCAGGTTGAAGTATTTGTACTACCGAGATTTACTTCGGTAGCGTGGTGGTTCAAGCAAATTACAAGGATATGGAAGACGCTACTTCTTTTCTTCGCTAGATGCTCCGTCGTTCTTGGGCTGGGGTAAGGTTGGAGTGGGAACACGCGGGCTGCATCCTTCTGATAGGCCATGGTATCAGATTTTGACAGCAAGAACACAGTCATTGGGCGCCATGAGTCAGAATGTGCCACTGCAGAAAGAAGCACAGCACGAAGCCAAGATGGTCCTTCCTAGAGCCAATAAGGCTGGGGAGAGGTTCCCTTCAAAAGATGCTAATTCGCCCAGACATCGCAGTAGGTCACAATAGTGTGCCTGTGGCATTGAGAGGCTAGGTATCGTAGCGAAAGTATGGATGGGGAACTTCTTATCTTGCTGTCAAGGTAGGCCGAAGGAGTTGTCAGCACGCGATAGGACTAGTACCCTGCTAGCTTAGTCTCCGAGTCGATCTATCACGCACCCACTCCCAGATATTCGACATGCATATTAGGCATTCTTTGTATAGCAGAGTATACTCCACTGCAAGGAAATTATTGATTTTCTATGGTCGTAGCGTATCCCAAGGCTGGGGTATTGTTCTAACGTCCCAAATCGCGGGGCTCTGCCACGAAGGTTGACTCCGGCCCGGTGAACAAGCCGGCTACGGAGACACGCTTAGGGGGGCCGCTTTCTTTCGTCCGAACCTCCTTCAGAAGCTGTTAGCAACGTCATCCTATTCTGTGGCCTCTATCTCTTCTATTGCCCCTTCTTTACTTTGCTCCCGCTCCCCTTCCCAACACCCATCCCATACTTATATATCAAGCTCCCACCTAGGTACGCGGCGAAAACGCTGGCTGGTATGAACCCCGCACTAAGCACAACATTCGTCGTGCTGGGTGTGAAGGCTGCCTCGTTCCTCCTCGACCACCAGTTGTATGCTGCTCCGAAGACAGTGAAGTCATTGATGAGGGCGTGCAAGACGCCGGTTTGTGCCTTCTTGGAGCTGAAGCCGTCCCGCTGTATTACAGGCATGAGTTCCATCGCACCCGTGATGATGGCCGGGATGGCAGTTACGAGCGTGAGGATCGTCGAGTAGTAAGAGAGAGTTGGGAGGAGAGAGGGGGGGACCTGGATGTCGAATGTTTTGACTAGTAGTGTTAGTTGATTCGTGATTGAGAGGGGGTACACACAAGCTGATGCGACAATGCCGGCTGTCGCAGGCGAGATTGAAGCAAGATAGAGAACATCGAGACCGCCGGTCAATAAGGTGAATGTGATGGGGAAATGGACCGTCGCTGGGTGCTTGGGATGGCTACTGTTGTTGTCAACATCATACTTCGTGTATGTATACGGGATGTGGAGGCTTACGCTGCCATTGCGAACAGATGAGTTTCTCGGGGTTTCTTTGAGATTAAAGGAGTTGTTGTGTGGGTCGTTGATGATTGAGGAGAAATTGAGCCTTCAAAATATGTTGACATGCGGAGAGCCGACGGGTGCAAAAGGCAACCAATCATGTCTCGCGTAATGATCAGCTCCGAAGTGTGGCTTGAGCTATCCAAATAAGGTTAGCCCCGCACAGCCACCCAGTCCTGGCTGTGATTTGCTGCGTGCCTGAATCTTCCTCAGCTTCGTCAGCTTTGCTCGCCATGTATTGCATCAAACACGATGCCGGAATTTCCCAAAGGTTCAACGCCGGTGCAAGTTGATTGGCATGCGGACCAGTACTGGCGGAACCGCCGCCTGTCGCCGGCTCAGCTTCAGGTGCACGACATACGCCTCGAAGATTCGGGATGGAAAACCGAAGATGGGATGCTGGAGATGCGCGAGATCTTAACATCGACGCTTTTGCCCGCATTGGAGCAAAGAGATAACCTGGCTAGCAAAATACCCTTCGATGAGGTGGCGCACAACAAGAACGAGCAGGTGCATTTGAGGACGCTTGCTAACGAGTATGGCTGGATGAACTGTTTGCGGAGCAAGGGCGTCCAGCAGAAACTCTCTGATCCCCAGGACATGAAAAAGTGCAGATGGATCCACATCTCAAGCAAGTTCCCAGATTACCTTTCTGGGTGTTTGCTTGCGCTTTCGGACTGGGGTAAAAGCCCCGGAGACACAGTGGCTGCTCTTCACCAGCTGGAGCATTGCATCTACCAGCAAGAGCGCTTTTCGAAGCACGGTAGATACTTCGCGCCGTTCTTCCAGTACCTTCTCGACGGACACAAA
This sequence comes from Darksidea phi, assembly GCA_030770425.1. Lineage (NCBI taxonomy): Eukaryota > Fungi > Ascomycota > Dothideomycetes > Pleosporales > Lentitheciaceae > Darksidea > Darksidea phi. The sequence continues at coordinate 501,431 of JASJFT010000007.1, forward strand.
GATGCGAAGGAAGCGAAAGCTGGGCCAATGCTTCTGAGTGTTCCGTTTCTAGACTGGTCAGTGGAGGGCAAGCCGCCGCCATTGAGATTCCACATCGACCCGAGAGAAGGGTATCAGTCAAGTAATAGCTCTTCGCATCTTTTGAGGTCGGTCTTACAGCATTTTTATCGTCTCGAGGATACGACAGACCGCGAGTCGCAGCAGGTGTTTACGAAGCACAAGCCGTGGCTGACGGATCGCGGCTTGGACCTAAAGGTGCGGCGTTGGTATGGTCAATATCCGACCAGTTTGAACGTGGATGAGCTTTGGTTACTTGTAGTTGACTCTCGCCACGTAGTCACCTTCTCCAGCAACCAGTCCTGGAAGTCCCGATGGCCACCATTGCAACTTTCCGCTCGAATCATGGAGATATCCTTCCGCGGCATTCGTAACGCTTATATTAACGCGTTGAGCGAGCAGGACTACACCTCGTCCACTCATGTAATAACAGCCTTGAGCGGCGCATTGGGCATGCTTCACCGAAGCTTTTGGACCGACATTACCCTCTGCCTCTCTGACCGCTACGCCAGTTACCTTAGCCACCTTCAATACCGACTGCACCGTAGCCCCAGTACCAAGCTCGTTATGGACCTCCTCCAAGTCCAAGAAGAACTGAACATAATAATACAAATTATGGAGCAACAGACCGAGCTCGTCAGCAGGCTGCAAGACACGTTGAACACGACGCGCAATCGCGGAGGATCGGACAGCTCGACGCACTACCGCCATGAAGTTGGATCGATACCGCGGTCCAACATAGCAACTCACAGGCAGCTGTCCTTTAGTCACCTCGCAGATCCTTGCGCGCAACTGTTGGAAAATCTACAGCGTGAATACGCAGACCTGGTAGACTTGCGCGAGAATAGCAACGCCCTCATTAACCGCACCATCCAACTCGTCAACATCCGTCTCGAAGACCATGGTAAAGCGATACTCGTATTCACCATCGTCACCATCATCTTCCTCCCTCTCAGCTTCATCTCCTCTTTTTTCGGAATGAACTTCTCCGATATCCGTGGTATGGAAAGTACACAGCGCCTTTTTTGGATCATTGCGGGGAGCCTGACGACAGCGACCGTGAGCTTCGCATTGCTTTTGGCGTTCTATGGGGGTGATATTGTCGACTGGTTCCTAAGGTGGAAGGAGAATTACAGAAGAAGGGGGGAGAAGAAGACGAAAGAGACAATTCCAAGGCTGGTCGAGAGGAGGGGGAGCGGGTTTAGGAATTTCGAGGTGCTTGATGTTATGAGGCCGAGACAAACGGGTGTCTTCTAGATTTCCGTTCGCCATACGTTGGAGCCGATGCGGATCGGAAGTTACACAAGCTACATCGTCGTAAAAATCAATTCGTCAACTTAATGTCTAGGTGATACTCCACGCGCTAGAATGTGCAAACATCGCGGTATCGGGCGATGAAGTATGGTAGTCAACCTCCCCCTTCCAACATGCAACAACTCCAAACAAAAGGTACCGAAAATCGTTGAGGGAGGCATTGGAGGCATTGGTGGAATGGCGAAATCGATCACGGTTAAACTGCGCCACCGAACACCTTATTACGAAACTCTAGCGAATGAGCTACGGAGCACGCAATCCCGGTAGCAACAAGCGGAGAAACTCTACAAAAGGTACCATACACCTCCAACGACTGCCGATCCCTCGTTTATACCGCCGAAGTCTTTCCAAACGCCTTCAATCTGCGACCCGCCTCAATATGCCTCTACAAGTTACCGAACTTCGGCCCCTCAATGCTCATATAAATCTAAGATCCCCTGGTTCGTCTCGCGCACTCCCAGATATAACTTTAAGATATTGAGACGCGCGAACCAATCCACGGCCACGCATTATGGATGACCCATCTATGCGCAATATCGTGGAGAAAGCTACGAGCGTCATGCAAGGGCGATAAGATGCAAAAGAGATAGTTCGCCAGCAGAATGCTAGGTGCATTGGCTGGGCTTGAGGCAATCAACAGCGGCGAGAATGAAATGACGAATGATAGACACGGCATATGGGCTCTACTTTACACTGCTGATCTGGAGTTGATTTCAGTGGATATATAAAAGGTCCTCGAGAGGGAGGCGATAGTAGAACCAACCAGTGTATATCCTACTCGCTGTCCGCCCATCCAACAGCAACCCCGACCAAAATCATATCATCATGAAGTTCTCAACACTCCTTCTCGGAGGTCTCGCCTCGCTCGCTGCCGCACAAACACCAGGTCCCTACACCGACGCAAAGTCTGGCATCTCCTTCAACTACTTGTCTCTCAGTTCCGGTTACTTCTTCGGCATCACGCTCCCCATGAACAGTACTGGAAACACCGATTTCATCGCTACTATCGGCGGGAAGGGCACGGGATGGAGCGGTGCTAGCCTTGGGGGTAAAATGTTGAACAAGCTGTTGATTATAGCGTGGCCCAATAGCCAAGCCATCGTGAGCTCGTTTAGGAAGACTGCGTGAGTCCCATCTCTCTATATATTCTTCCAGGACTCGGTCGCCTATAACAACAACCGCTAACATTCCACATAGTCAATACGGCTCCCCCGCCGTCGCTACTGGTGCCTTCACCCAGACCCCCATCGCCAACGGCACCTACGTCAACAGCACGCACTGGACCTACACCTTCCTCTGCTCCAAGTGCATCCTCACTGATAAGTCCACCTTTGCTCCCACCGACACCGCGCCTAGCCTAGGCTATGCATTCAACGCGAACGCGCCGGCGCAGAAGACGAACCCAGCGAGTTCTGTGTCGAAACACTCTGCGCAAGGACAGGCAGTGTTTGATCTGAAGAAGGCGCAGAATGCGAACTTTGCTACGTGGAAATCGTGGGCGGGTGCGCCGGTGATGGCGAAGGTTGAGAGGCCGTTCATGGGGTAGGAGGTTGAGGAGTGACGGGAGCCAGTAAATCGGCTAGGCAGTTCACGGACGGAATGTATATGTGGGGGCACCTGCGAGAAATTGTATATATCGACTCCAAACCAAGGGCACCCACAGCAAGATGTTCCCTTTACTTCAACATCCCTTTTTCGATCTATGCACTCCGAGTTTTCTCAACGCTGACCTCAGCCCGACGCCAACACTAACACCAACAACAACAAAAGGCAGTATCTGAATACCAGAAAGATCTAGACTCACAGCCTATACCGTATCCTCGTAACCACGAACGAGGCGCCCGGCAGTCCATCACATTTAGCCTGAACACAATATATTACTCGGGTATCGGAAACGCTGCAGGGCACTTCTGGGGAGCTGCAAGAGGCCGGACTATGAGGCCAGCTAATGTATGATATATTCGATGCTGTATAGACGGGGCCCTCTCATTCGCTGCCGAGCGCTCGCACGCAAAGTCTGTCTCGGATGCGTTGCCATTTCTGCCTTTGCTGCGCGCTGTTGTACCACAAAAACACACCGTAAGACGGAACGTAAAGCGTGTTTGGGGTGCTATTTTGGACTATTGGAAGGCGGCTGTTGAGATAGGGACGTCGTTCTCGTAAAGAGTGGTGCGCTCGCTCCCTTCCCACTTGTCGTTTGGAGTGCTTTGTGCCCTGTATATAAGTCAGAGCGCCTAGCTTCCATCCTCCCGACGATCATTACCTTACCCCGGAAACCACCTTTCAGCCTCCGGCATCTTGACTGTGGGGCCCCGTCCTCGCATCTCGCATCTCTCATCGGTGCACGCCAGCTTCCCCGCTCGCGAGATCTCTCCCCCCTTTTCTTATCTTTCGACTTTCCTTCCCGTTTGCTTCCCCAGGTCCTCGCTTGCTGCTCCGAATTGCGTCATGCCTCCTCCCAGTCGATCCCCACTCCTTGGCCTCCTCGCCTTGTCCCTGTACGGTAGTTGTGCCTTGGCGGATCGGAAACCCTACATCAGTTCTATAGCTGATGTGAATACGGAATGTAAAACTTGTCCGAGGACCTTGTGTCCGAATACGTTGTTTTATGGGCAAGGGGATCCGTTGAATGTTACGTGTTGGACAAGGGGGACGAAGATTATGGGGGATAAGTGAGTTTTCTACTCTTGTTTGTCGGGGCTGAATGGTGGTGTTTCTGGTATGAAGGTTGAGATGAGGCTGAGTTGGGCTTAGACTTTATGCTAATCTTGAGAGATAGCTTGTGGTTAGGAACGGATAAGGGGTGTTACATTACACAGTACGATATTACAGAATACGAAGGCGACTGTACAACACCCCCTCTCTCTCTCCTTCCGCAACCTCGACTAACATCTCTACTAGACACAAAAGACCTTGCCTACTGCGGCCGCGACTCGGAAGAAGAGCACCTCACCCTCGAAGACGCGAGAATCCGCTACAAAGCCGAATGCCGCATCTGTCCCGAAATCAACTGCGACGTATGGTCCTACCTCCCAGAAGAAACCGACGTGGAACTCACATGCTGGACGAAAGAAGGCCAAGTCGTCATCGACGACCCGTATTGGATGAAGACGACAAACAACTGCTACGTCTCTCAGAAACATCTCTATTCGAAACCGGATATTACGCATTTGGATTGGTGTGGTCCGATTCCGCTGCTAGAGACGGAGAAACATTGGAATGAGAATGGGACGAGTGAGATTGATTCGGAGAAAGCGCAGCCGTTGGAACATCGCGCCCCGCTTCCTGCGCCTGCGAATTTGGCTCCTAACTACCTCATCAACGTGACCGTAGGCGAGGACTTTGCAAACTGCCACGCAGAACCCGATGCGGAAAGCAGAATCGAGAAGCGTTACGTTTTCAACCAGGAAGTCTGGCTTCAGTGCATTACAGAGAGGAATGGGACGTATTGGAGCGAGACGACTGATTTCTGTTATGTGGATAGTAAAGATTTTTGGGAAAGTCCCGAGGGTGATTGTAAGTGCCGTTCGTGAAAAGGCATGGGCAGTATACCGTGATTAATGTTTTGATCTAGTCTATCGGAATCCACGTTGCGAGTTGTTTGAGGATCCGGGTGATGCGTCCGATTGATCCGGATGGTGGGGCAGCAACCCGGTGAGCGCTATTGACTGATGGAATGAAAAGGCTTAATGAGCGTCTGTAAATTATACCAATCGACTTTTATGAAGAGTGGTGTGAATGGAACGTGGTGATTAACGATGCTCTGCGCTAACATATGCTACGTGAATTAGGATGTGAAAAGTCTATGCAGAATAAGATGGATAGAAGAAAGAGTCATAATGTTACTATATACCCTTAAAGACCCTAAAAGCATGTTCGGGAGACATGGTAGTGCCCGTTGACGTCCTTCAGAAATTATAGCCCTTGCGCATCTACCCTCGTTTCGAAACATTTCGTAGTCATACCAGTCACACCGGCGATGTAACCAACTGCTTAACAACCGAAGACTCATCAGTCATTTACCACCATGTCGCGCAAACAATGACCGGTGAAGTTCCAAGCGTTTCGGAAGCACCGCTGGCCGCGGAAGCGCTGGAGATGCCATGCGCTCGACCCGCCACCTCTAGTCTAAGTTCGAGTCGACGGAACTGACGTGCGCGCGATCAGTAGTCGGGCGTTGCGTGCCGCATTTCTGGACGGCCTGCTCAGAGATCGCTGGAGGTCGTTGTTGGAGAGTGTCTCCCTTTGTGGCGGCATACTTCGATTTGCCTTCGAGCCCTCCTTCGGGTATGCCTTGCGCTTAGAGGTCTGCTTGGAGGCTTTTACGGCATCATCATCAGTGGAGCAGGACATCTGCGAGAGACGTCGCACGTAGGGTTGTTCCTTCTCCTTCTCGTTCTGCTGCTGGGCCTGGGAGTTGGGTGCCGCAGAAGCTACCGGGATAGAAGACGTCGATGATGACAGGATTGAGGGACTTGGGTGTGTAACGGGCGTTTCGGAGAGTGACGGGCCTGCTGTTGGCGGAAAGGGGTTCTCCACATCGATGAGGAGGTCGGGGATCGGGCTCTGAACTTGTTTTGTCGGCAATGCAACGCGGACCTCTTGGCTCTCCTTGGGTAGGATCCCGCGGTGGTGGCTTGCTTCTCTCTCAGGCATGTCTGGAAGGGTTACAAGCAGTTCCAGTCTCAACTTAGACGGATCAGACTTGGCTGGTATCTTCGTGTCTTCCTCGCCATCCTCCTTTTCGCGATTTGCGCGTCGCTGTATCCAATTCAAGCCCTGGATTTCAATGGCAGACTTCTCCTTGAACCACCTAGGCACGGCGTTGAAACCGAGCTCGCGTAGCTTATCGATCGAAGGCATCTCGTGTTTGTACATGCAGCCGATGGCGGTGAACGCGCACTCGCCCCTCTGAATCCAATGACTGCAGTATTCTTTCTTCGATGGATCTGGCTCGATGCCGGATGGTGGAAAGCGTGTAAAGCCAACATACTGCGTGTCCTGCGGATAAATCGCCGCCATGCTCTCGGTAAGAGGCTGTAGTGCGTTAGTAGGAACGTATCATCTTTGACTCTGGAGTACTCACCACCGGACGTTCCGAGACGGTGTGAGCAGCCGGACGAGGAACATTACGAGCCACATCGGTTGCACATAGCTGGGGATCATATACAGGCTCCATCAGTTGATGAAATCCGCCCCTCTTTGGAGTGTCCGTCGGCCGATGAGTCACATCGCCTCGAGCGTGATGATCGGGAGCCAGGAACTTTGGTGGCATGGGGGAAGAAGGGGAAGGCTGGAAAGGTTGTAAAGACATGACTTGTTGAGGTGCAAGGACTGAGAGGACTGACGCTGGCTCCGAAACTTCGTCGACAAACTTCCAGCCTTCCTCAGACATCTGTCGGTGACTCAGCTGGCGAGGAATGCCTTGCAGCTGAAGGGGAAGCTGGTCCGCAGGAACGAGAGGAACCATGACATTTTCAGGCTCTCGCAGGATGTAATACCGGAACTTCTCTCCCATCGTGGATGGCTGGTAAGACGGATACATGGGAAGAAGGCGGTCAAGGATATACTGAGTTTTGGTATATAGACAACTATGCTGCAGTTGCCGGTAGTGCTCGAGACGGAGCCAGAACTGCGTCAACGGGTCTGGCGTGAGTGTACTAGGCAACGGGGTCGATTATATATTTAGTTTGCGGAGCGAGAAAGCTGTTTACAAACAAAACACTTGCTTGCGCGGTTCGACGGTATGACCAACACGCAAGCACTGTCGCACAGTGTCGTCGCACAGTGTCTCTGCACAAGCGGTGTTTGTTGACCAGTTTTGGCGCAAGCAATTGGATGGACCACACATGTTGTTTCGCTCAGTGGGGACTTCATAATTCGGCGGGAAGCTGCATGAGACGTATTGGGATCTGTTTGGGCGGCTTGGAGGTGAGGTTGCAAGCATGGCAGCACCATACGGACAGAGAATAGAGGGAGTAAAGATACAACGGCTGCAAGACGGGAGCGTAACTCCCCCAAGGTAAGGTACGGGATATTCTATGAGGATAAGACTGGTCATAGGGTGCAGCGAATGGTGGCGCCCGTGATCGGCATGGGTGCCTGTTGTGGTACGTTGCGCCGGTTCGTGCTAATCGAGATTCCGATGGGCAGTCGAAACATCGTAAAATTCTCAGCTGGGCCCGGATCGTTCTATCAACCTTGGCAGGGAAGTTTTCCGCGAGAGACGCGGAAAGCGTTGTAACGTGACGGTGTGCTCCGAGTGGGAGTGGTCAGTGTGTCAGGATCCGTGAGACAATCCGTACCACACGCGCCACTCTAATTATGTGATACTTGCCATGTACCGTCCTAGATCGGACACATGTGACGGTCAGAATGCCGCAGAAGAGCGCTATCAGCCCTCGCGTGTTTGAGGTTTGACCTAGGGACGCTAGCCTCCCTAGGTCACAGCACCGGCGCACTTCGGGTGCCACAGCTAATTAGTTGCTTTAGAAAACAGCCAAGGGACGGCATCGATGCAGGTTTCGAGAGATGGTGGGGAACTAGGGGAAGTCGGGACTGGGAATTCGGAACTGTGATGTCCCACTCATGAAGATCGTCACGAGGATGGCTGGGACCGCCATCCTCGGCGGATCAACCCACACCATCGCGTCGTCTCCCATGTTTTGGGGCTTTTCCCGTCTCTAGACTCTACTTCGGATGCATGTTGCCTACGCCCGCAATGCCGTTTCCGGTTCCGCAACGCCACGGAAAGCCGGTCATTGCTGCACTACTAGCTACCCACGCACATGGCCAACCGCCGGAGAGGCTCCATCTCTTGCCGATGGAAACATTGCAATAGCTTTATTTCGGGTTGGTGGGAACCTTCGGATGTGTCAGTGGGTGGATTTTGTCCCCTGACCCATGCAAGCGTGAGCCACAGTGGTCCCGCGCATGCTACCCCGTTGCGTGCCATGTTATGCGTTTCTGGTGTTTGATGATTTCTACATAAACTTCGGCACCAACGCGACCGGCCTCCCGCTAACGGCAGCCCCGCACAAGCGGACACGTGCCGGCCTGCGGATTGGCCAAGTGCCCAGATTCTGCCGACGAATCAGCTACCGAGCTACTAGCCACCACGACTCAGGCTAAAACTTTGAGCCATGTTGGCCAAGCCCTTTCATCAAAAAGGCCTCTGCCCTCGAATTCACCCAGGTGTTTCGACGAACGCGTCCTTGAGGTTTCGCCGTCACAGCGTAATGAGCCTGGACGGCCCCCGCTTAACAATTGCAGTGTTTGCGCGTCCATAACAACATAACTCGGGGAGAATACCGGAACGGAAGGCAAAAATGGAGGGGCGGGGGCGGGAAGTTCTAGCAGTGGCGGTGCTGTTCTTCGTTTTGACGTGGTTGACTGTTGCTCTGCGCGTCTACACTCGTGGCGTGATGCTAAAGAGATGGGGGAAGGATGATACTGCTATGGCCGTCACACTGGCAAGTTCACCTGCACAAGTAGATAGTATGGACTGGGTACTGATTTTCGCAGCTCATCTTTACAGTTTACCTTGCTTTTCAGATTGTGGCAGCAGTATTCGGAACAGGCCAGCACCGGTGGGATCTTCGAGATGAAGATGCGAAGATTGCTCTTTTGGTGAGCTGCACGCCTTCTATCGCCCATTCAAGGGTTGACATGTCCAGTTCTGGTACCTTTGCGAGTTGCTCTACGTAGCGAGCAATTGCACGCTCAAGATCGCGCTCGGCATGTTCTATCTCCGCATCGCCGTTCAGCGTTGGCATATCTGGTCCATCAAGCTTCTCATGGGAGGTACCGTCTTGTTTGGCCTAACATACCTCTTTTTGGTCATGTTCCAATGCATTCCAGGTCAGTCAATAGTTTAGCCTATAACCTTCCTTTCCTTAACTTCCACAGTCTCCGAATTCTGGAACAATCACCCAGCGTCGGGCAAATGCATTCCTCAAGGCCCAACAACCGGCATCAGTTATGCGCTCGGTGCCGTCAACGCATTCGCCGACTGGGCCTTCGGAACATTGCCCATTTTCATTGTATGGGATCTGCACATGAACCGAAGAACCAAAATAATGGTTGTCGCTATTCTCGCTTTCGCTGCAGTGTGAGTGGGACCATGCCTGACGATATGACACGCGAATTGACAATGCCTCAGTGGGAGCACAGCAACAATCGTAAGAATGCAGTACATTCACTCACTTACCAGCGGTCCAGACTTTCTATGTAAGCGTCTCGTTCATGTAAAGTGTGTCGAGTCTGATGGCATCTAGATGCGACCGTCGACGTAGCCATCTGGTCTACGGTCGAACCAGGAATAGGAATTACCGCGGGATGTCTTGCGACCCTCCGCCCCCTCTTGCAAATGCTCCTCTGGCGCGTCGGCCTTGCCTCCGCCCCGTTATATGCAAGAGATCGTCGTTCGTATATTAGCGACCAAAATCGACAACGCAACAGAAGGCACGGTTCCAGTGACAGCATCGATGCGCACGACTTGGTACCGCAAGAACGTAGTACGTCAACTACCATCACCGGGCCAACGCAGCCCAAGAAGTCTTGGTTCCATGGAAGCCGCCCACAGCATGCGATTGAAGATACCGAAATGGTGAACACTGGCATCCAGCAGTCCGTTGAGGTCAAGCAAGAGATCGAAGGACCGCCTCGACTGGCACTACGGGACAGTCTGCGCTACAGCTTCACTCGCGGTAGTATATTCAGCAAGAAGGAGCTAAAAGGAACTACGTATATCGATTAACAACTAATGTGCCTCATGCGCACGACTACCTAATGTTTGTTTATGGAGGAGGGCGCCATAATGTCTGGTGTCGGTTGCGATATGAATCACTGGCTATGACAGCTGGCTACTCAGCTTATTCCCGCCAGCTCAAGGTTCTTCCGTTGTTGGCGCACACCGACTGAGAAAACCAGCGCGTAAGAGGATGAAAGGACGGTGGACATCCCACCTACTTCAAACGCCCTGTTCACAACCGCGGCATTCACTCCATCTCTTATATTCCAACACTTTCACACTTTCCCGCTTTATCTTATCTTCCTCTGTCAGTCGCGCTGGTCTTGCGCAAGTCAACCTTACACCACAACATCCGAGCATCCACACAACACTTATTCACTCAAAGGCCCACACATGGCTAGCACAACCATAACTCCAGCGGACTCATCCTCATATACGAGAATAGAAGACTCGGAAGACACTCCGTCATCCAAACCGATATCGACAGCATCAGCTCTTCCCGCAACGCCGTCGACCAAAGAGGTTCTCACAGCCTCCACCTCGCTACACCCGATACCCAAATTTTGGCATCTCCTCTTCCACACCAAATCCTTAATACGCCTTCATGGCCCGTATACGACCCACGCAAACACGACAGTTCTCGCTCGAGCAGATAAACCCCGTTTGACTATACCAACCAAGGAACCTTCCGCAAAGCTTCTCGCGACGTCTTTCGCCGCAGCCCAGGATGCGCATGGGACGGCGCAGCCCGACGGCTCTGCAAAAGACGACCTCGGACTCTTCACATTGCTGTGGAAAACTACGATTCAAGTCGTCGAGAAGATTCTAGAAGACGGACATCTAGACGGTGAAGCATTTGGATGGGGCGTGTACGGCCTGTCATTCGGCTACATCCCCTCATTTCCTTCCTTGCCATCCTCGATCTCCTCGTCATCATCGTCCACCTCTTCGAAAGACAGCGCCAACTTCGACGACGACCTCTTCCCCAGGCACGACTTCAAACCCCTCCCTCCTCCAAACCCTTCCTCCAAACCCCAAACCGCCTTCGACGCCCTCAGACACCGTCTCCACACCGCGCTCCTCTCCCTCCCTGGCGTGAACAGCTCCCAACGCGACAAGGGAAGGTCTTCGGTATCGCCGGCGGAGAGGGTCGGCCGACTTGTCAAGACGAGGAATGAGGTGCATCTTTGTGCGACGTTGCTTATGCAGCGGTTTCGAGGCGAGGAGTGGGCGGGTGTGAGGTGGGGATTTTTGATTGCGGTTGTGGAGCGGTGGTTGGGGTGTTTGGAGTTGGCAAGGACGGGTGGAGAGGAGGGGGACTTTTGCATGAATTGGAGTATGTGAAGGGCGGAGGGATTGGGACTGTGTGGTGGTAGAAGGGAGGGGAAAGGACGGAGTAGCGAGGGTTTCGCTGGATGATGAGCGCCCTTCTACGTTTGACGGAATGACTTGCATGGTTTACCGTCCTGCGGCTTATTTCTCTCGATAGCCTTCGATGGCCATTTGCATCGAACGGGTGAAACACAGCGCAGTGGACACGAACTCCGCAAACTCCTAGACGCGAGCATTAACGCCACGATGAGCTCAAATGGCGTGATACCTCGCAACAATTACGATCGACCCAAGAAAAAGACAGGCATAAATCATAATGCAGTAGACACATAACAAATATACACATAACAATGAAACCAAGGCCCCCTAAAGCCTCCCACCCACCATCTCCTTTCCCCTAAAAAACACCAGAACAACACCTACAGCACACCCCCCAAGCGCAAAATTCAACCAAGCCGTGCCCCTAATCCCCACCAGCAACGCCCTCTCCCCAACACCCACCTCCCCAATCGCATCAACCGCAACCCCCATCTCTCGCGCCATAAGCGCCGTTTGCACCGCCGTCGCAATCGCCAGTCCCAACGCCCGCCCAATCTGGCCCACCGCACTAATCAGCGCGCCGCCCAGCGCCTGGTCCCCTGGCGGTAGGGATTTTGCCACGAAGAGCGTGAGCGTGGGGAAGAGCGTGTCTGCGCCGCAGACCGAGAGGATCATGGCGGGGAAGGCGTATGCCCAGTATGTGGTTTCTGGGGGGATGGGGATGGCGAAGAGGAGCGAGGCGAGGGAGAGCATGATGGTGCCGAAGGTGAGGATGAAGTCGCCGCGCACGCGGGATAGCAGTTGCGACGTTACGGCTGCAACCATGACGCCTGTTACGCCTGTGGGGATGAAGTAGATCGTGGTTTGTATTACCGACAGGCCCTTGTAGTCCTGGAACCAGTAGGTAGCGTAGATGAGATAATTGTTAAACGAAGAGTAGAAGACCATCATGATGACATTTGCGGCTGAGAACCGGATGTTTTTGAATATGGACATCTTCATGAGTGGTTGTTGGCTTGTTTTCGTTTCGAGGTAGTGTTGCCAGAGGCCGAAGGCGAGGATTAGGAGGACGGAGACGCCGATTAGGGTCGGTACCCAGGGTGTGCGCCAGCCTACTACGTTACCTTCCGAGAGGGCGAAGAGGAGGACTACGAGGCCGAGTGTTATGATGGCGCCGCCGATCCAGTCGACCGTCTTCTTCGTGGTTGTCGCAAGATGAGTAGTAGGTGGTGGAGGCGGAATCACGTAGTACCCAGCAAGCGTACAGAACGCCGCCATGATGCCGAAGATCCAAAAGACCCATTTCCAGCTCAGATACTCTCCTAGCAAGCCGGCGAAGATATTTCCAATGATGGCACCGAGCGGTGCGCCGGCGCCGTAACTTGAGAAGGCGTAATTCTTCGCTTTGCCCGGCGGGAATGTGACCCCTAGAATACCAATTGCGGTGGGCACCATGGCGGCACCACCGAGACCTTGTAGACCTCGGAAGACATCGAAGCCGATTTCATTAGGGATGAAGGGCGCGATGATGGAGGTTATAGTGATCCAAGCGGAGCCCCAAATGAAGATGAGTCGTTTGCCGTAAACGTCGGCCAATCGGCCCCATAGTAGCTACTGAAAAATAAGTAAACGATGCAGTGCGATCGAGATCGATCGTACTTACCAGAAAACAACCAAAGGTCAGATTATACGCCGAGACAATCCACTGTTGTCGACTATCCGGTATATTCAATGCGCGTCCGATAGTCGGCAGAATGATAACCGAACTCTGCACACCAAACGTCTATATCCGTCAGCATCCCCGTCTCATCTCAACCAATTCAAAACCAACAAACTCACATTCAAAAACGCGGCCCCCGTAACCGTCGCAACCAACGCAATACATCTCGCCTTAGAGAACGGCAAACCACTCCCCTCCTCCTGCCCCTCTCCCGTAGCAAGCTCCAAATCTCTTCCACTCAACGGCTGCCGCGCCTGCATAGTATCCTGCTCTTCTTCCAATGCCGATATTTCTCCTCCATCTTTCTCCACATCTCCCTCCCTTTTAGCATCAAACGCCATCACCCAGAAATCTCCGGTAAAAAATTAGCATAAATCCGCTAATCGCAGCGATGCCTCGCTCCCAGCTCGCGGGCACACCCGCCTTATAACCTCCCCGAAACGTGCGGCACAAGACCTACCCTCGCTAAACCACGTTGGTACGGTGGGGTCGGTACGAGGAAACTGGCCAGCCGGCCATCGGTTCTGAGGCCGTTGGGTTCGATGTGCCTTTCGCCCCGGAAAAAGCACTTGGCTCGCTTGTCAGCAAGCGACACTTGCATGCAGCCGCAATTGCCTTTGGTAATTAGTTTGCTTAATTACCTTTACTAGCGGTGACGCGTGGTTGGCGAGCGGAAAAGAACCGCGTTTTTTGCCCGTGTTTTTTCTTTTGTCATGGCTGCTACGACGCTAACGGTATGTGGAAATGGTGAGAGAGCGAGAAGAACCTGGGGTGCATCTCGGGAAGATGGGATGGGGGGATGGAAGAGTCAAGTTGGGGTTGTCTTGATCGGTGCTGACGAGCGGGAGATTTGCGGCTTGTTCTGCTGGAAACGCAGGACGGCAGCATATGAGAGATAGGTTAGGAAGGTACGATAAGTGGCTTTGCATTAGTACGTCGAAGCCGTGTGAGTGGCGAAGTCATACAATGGTTCTATTGTCGGGTATTGCAAGGTATATCTACAGGGCATTCGATAGACCAGACCGAGCCTCATGTTCTGCGCTCGCAAACGCCTGTAAAACAAGCGTCCACACCCATGCTAGCATGTGTGGCGATGACGGGACTGCATACTAGCTAGCACTTTACTCCGGCGGCTCGAAAGGGTTGACGAGCATCTGGCTGAAGCTATACAAGCCGTTAGTACACTCTCTGAAGTCGTTGTAATACGATCCTGAACTCACCTCTCTAGCTTCTCCTTCCCCCTAACTTCCTCCACCAGCAACGGCATCTTAACCACATTAAACTCATCATACAACTCCGCAATCTGCTCCAGATACTTCTTTTGCATCTTCCTTCTCGAGTTACATTGCTCACACGGGTTGTCTTTCCTCGGGAATAGCAGCTGGTTCACCACGATAGCATGCGTGTCAATCTCATAGCTATTAAGCTCCTGGATCATACGCTCCGTCTCGTACAAAGACAAAAACTCCGGTATGCACACACACACGAACGTTGTAAGATCCGCGTCTTTGAACTGGCCATTGACTTCGGCGATGGTAGAGCGTAAAGACTCCATTTTCTCAATCAGCTCGTCCATGTTGGCACCGTTGGGGAGACGGCCGGATGAGCCGAGGAAAGTGTTCAACATGGGCCCAAATTGGCGGGAGAGTTGTGACACTTTGGCGAGCGCCTTCTCCATAACGGTAGGGAATTGGAGGAAGCGGAGCGTGTGGCCGGTAGGGGCCGTGTCGAAGATGATGACTTCGTAGGAGAGGGATTTGACCTGTTTGAGGACTTCGGCAAAGGACATGGCCTCGTCTACGCCGGGTATCTAGACCTGTTAGCCCTCTTCCCTAGGATTCAATCCTACGATGCACCTACCGAGAAAGCCAGATCCTGCATCATATTCCCCATTCCGCCTAAGCCCGCCATCGCCTCCTCCGCATTCTCCCCACCGCTCGCCAAAAGATCTTGAATACTGCCATTCGGATCAATCTCCATGGCGCTCAAGTTATCGAACCCATCAACCAACCGCGCATCCTTGCCAAACTTCTGATTGAAAGCGTCGCTGAGATTGTGCGCGGGGTCCGTCGATATCAGCAGGACGGACTTGCGGTGTTTGGCGAGTTGAATGGCGAGGGAGCAGGAAGTGGTGGTCTTGCCGACACCGCCTTTGCCGCCGACGAATATCCAGCGCAGCGTCTTCTGGTCCAGGATGTTTTGGAGCGTGGGCTCCATGACGTCGTCATCGTCGAGGACTGCTGCGTTCGCCATGGTCGCTGGTGGTGGAGCTGTGAGCAAGTAGAAACGTATGCGGATTCGCGCGTGCTTGTTGTGGTTCGCTGGGTGTGGTGCGGAGGATTCGAGAAGTTTCGGGAGGGGCAGGCGCTTCTGTTTACGGGTATAGGCGCAGGCGTAAGAACATAAGGCACCGAAGGGGCCCTTGTGCCTAGCTAGGTCGGGCGAGTTACAAGCGGTCGGCGGAAAAATGGTAGATTGATCGTGTTTTGAAGCCCCATGTTTGAACATCGTGGGGCAACGAGAGACGTCACCCCGCCACACTAGCCACGAGTAACGCGCTGTGGCGTTCATCACTCACAAGACCACACAGAAGATCAGATGCAGTCTTAATTTATTATCTACAAGTACAGTAGAGTACGCATATAGCATACCGTAAAAAGAGACCAACAAGCCAAAACACAAAGGTACGACACTTTGTGAAGACCACGAAGCCCTGCCACGCCTGCACATGCCCGTGAGATGGCCGGAAACTCTACCATCGTTACCACACTACGCCGGAACGCCCATTAACATTTCGCGTCGGCCTCTAATGACCAAAACCCACTACGCCTCACGTATCCGTCCAGTCTGGAGCCTATTTCTTTTTGCCCTTGCCCTTCGGCTTGGTGGTAGAACCGTTCGAGACAACACTAGTGGCTCGCGACGTCGACGTTGAGCCTGAAGAGCCCTTGGCCTTGACGGAATCAAGTTGCTTGTTCTAGTCCAGTTAGTACGTAATCAGAACGAGAAACATAAAGCACCACGAACCTTGACGCCATTCTTGGCCTTCTTCTTGACGGGGAGCTCCTCTTCCTCTTCAGACTCTTCCTCTTCGAGCGGGCGCTTTCCTTTGCTGTTCTTGATGTCGCCTTCCCCAAGCTCGCGCACCACAGCCTGGATCAGTGTGTTGCACCGACGGCCAATCTCCTGCGGCGTCCGACTGAGGAAGAACCAGTCGAAGCGGAACAGATGCGACTCTCGAATCTCCTCGCGAATCTTCTCGTAGATGGCATCGCCTTCCACGCCATGCTTGTTCAACATGACGAGTAGGAACTTGTCTTCCTCTTCGGTGTACACCTTCTTGTTCGTCGTTGACACTGTGTACTTGATGACCATCTGCTGAAGGGGCATGCGATACATGCCAATCTTCTTGGCCAACAATCGCTTCTTCTCCTCAGACTGGCGCACGCGACTCTCACCCTCTTCGACAACATTAAGATGCTTTTGCCAGTTATCGAGCAACTTGTACTTCTTCCAAAACACCTTGGCATACTCCTCAATCTCGTCTGCGGTCTTGCCATCGACCTCTTCCGAGATGCCTTCATAGTTGGTCCGGCCGTACTTAGCTGAGCCGTTCAGGAACTGCTGGAAGTCGCGCTTGTTCCATTCTGGGAAGCCTTTGGCAATTAGGCGCTCCTTTTCGGCCTTTTCTTCCTCGGTCAAGGGTTCGGCGTTGTCGATTTCTTGTTGAGCAAGTTGTTGATCAGCCTCACGAGTCTCTAGATCCTCGTCGGGGCCATCAGGAAGAGGTGCCTTGAGATTGTTCTCCTTCCGGTACCAGGCTGTCTCCTTGTCCTGTAGCTCCGCCAGTTTCTCAGGGAAGAACTGGTAGTCGTGAATCAGGACTTGCTTGGGTGCGCGAGGGATCCTAGGCTGCTTCGACTCGGTCCGGCCACCTGTCATCAGTGCCTGTCGATAGTACTTATCCATCGAATACCCAATCTCCTTGCGCTCGCGCTTTGACGGGTTGATCCAGGTGAGTCCAATGTCTTTCTTTCGCGGCTGGAATGTTTCACCGTTCCACTCGTACGCAGAGTCCGACGTAAACTTTTGTAGATCATCAAGGCCAAGCTTCTCGTATTTGGTGTTGAGCTGCTGTGTCCTCTCCTCGCCCCGCTTTAGAATCGCTTCAAACTCATCTTCGGTGATGTTGTTTCCAGCGCCGATATCTGGGCCTAGAGCGCCTTGATGCTTGAATACCTTTTCCGCACCGTGCTGAATCATAGTAAGAAGCTCGTCTTTGGATGCTGCATTCTTCGCAGGTTGCTGCGATCGGCCCTGTTGAATGACGAGTTGGTCAAGACGCAGCTTCTGCGCCGCGCGCTCCAAGACCTTTTCTTCAATGGCATTTTCGGTCACGAACCGGAAGACGACCACCTGCTTGGTTTGTCCAATACGATGGGCGCGGTCCATGGCTTGCAGATCGGCCTGAGGGTTCCAGTCGCTGTCAAACAGCACAACAATGTCGGCGGTAGTCAAATTGATACCCAACCCACCAGCACGGGTGGTTAGAAGGAAGAGAAACTTTTCCGAGCCCTCTTTGTTGTATTCATCGATGGCGGCAATACGGTCCTCGTGTGCTGTTGAACCATCGATACGGCAGTATTGGTATCCGCGGAACACCGAGTAGTCTTCCAAGATATCAAGCACACGACTCATCTGGGAGAAGATGAGCACCCTGCTACCCTGGGCTTTCATGCGCTTGAGAAGTTTATCGAGCATGACCATCTTGGCAGCATTGTTGATTAAATGCTCATCGGTGGTGTATGGAGGGCCTGGCTCAGCACCTTCGAAGAGGTATGGGTGATTACAGCACTTGCGCAGCTGCATGACAATGTTGAGGAGACGCGTTTTCGATTCCTTGTTGCCGGCAGCGCCATTGACGGCGTCAATATCCTTCTCAAGGATCTTCTTATACCAACTGACCTGCATGTCGGACATTCCAATGTACAGATTAACCTCCTTCTTTGGTAGTAGCGACTTCTCCACGTCCGCCTTGACACGTCGGAGCAAGAATGGCCGGAGGACCTTGTGCAGCTGCTGAACCACAGTGTCTGAGTCTGAGTCTTGCTTGGAGAACCAGTCGTCGAATGCGGCGGCATCGCCAAAGACGTCTGGGAGCAAGAAATTGAGCAGTGCCCACAGTTCGTGGAGGTTGTTTTGGAGTGGAGTACCGGTAATGAGTAGGCGGTTTCGCGAGTTGAACACCCGGATAATTTGGGCGAGCGATGACTCCTCGTTCTTGATGCGATGCGCTTCATCAATGATGATGTACTCCCAGGCGAATTTCTTGAGGTGTGACTTCTCGCGCAAAATCATCTCATAGCTGGTGATACACACGTCGAACTTCTCATCAGCGAGGCGGTCTTGGATGATTTCGGCGCGCTCATCCTTGCTACCTTGGAGGACCAGGACATCGATGTCTGGTACCCACTTGCCGAACTCGCGCTTCCAATTATCCAGTGTCGACTTGGGCACAGCCACTAGATGCGGGCCGTTGATGCCAGCGATGAAGCGTAGATAGCCGAGGAAGGAGATGGTCTGCAGAGTCTTGCCGAGTCCCATTTCGTCGGCGAGAATCCCAGAGATACCGTTCTCATGCAGCGAAATCAGCCAATTGAGCCCAGCAACCTGATAATCGCGCATTGTGCCACCCTTGACGTATGCTGGCGACTCTCGGAACACAGTTTCGTTATGACCGCCATGCTTCTCTTCCCGCACTAGCTCCGCGTCCTCCTCCTGCTCAGTCTTCCGCCGTCGCTCCGCTGCCGCACCGCCCTTGCGCAGCTTGCTGTTTTTCGCCCGCGCCTCCTCTTCAGCATCTTGGCGATCGATCTCGGCGAGGATCTCTTTGATGCGCGGGTTGGGATTCGTGTCGATGAAGTGGCGGAACAGATCCGTTAGTCCAAGCAGGTATCGAAATCGTCGAATGGTATCATCCTCCTACAGTTCGCTCACGTTAGCTACCGAGTACATGACAAGAGATAGCAGGTAGGTCATACCTTTGACGCGCCCAACCGGTCGTGTTTCTTTCCGTAGATGCTCTTTCGCATATTGTAGACCTCTGTCCGTCGCTTTCGCCCGTCCGCTGGCGCGTCACCTGCTACGCTGCTTGCTGTCGTGTTTGGGTTTGTATCCGAGTCCTGCGAGTGTGTTAGTGGCAAAACACTGATGCAGCGCATCGTCAGGAGCGCGTACTGTGTAGTCAGGCGTGTCTTGATAATACTGCAAATGCATCGTTAGCCCGTTTGCGACGTGTAGAGCTGTTGCCCATGGTCCCTTCACCAAGGCGGTCGCGTGGCGGAATAGTTCCACTTACCCCAAATTTCTTGAAGCCATTTACTCGGTCGACCTGGTCCTGCATCTCCACATCCTCATTGGCAGATACGTCAGCCGTCGACGGCCCGTCTGAATCAGACTTGCGAGTCCGCGAGGGAGCCATGTTGCCCGTTTGGGCCGAACGCGGCGGATAGTCGTCTGGAATTCTTTTTGTGAGTTGTCCGTTGGTGGATAAGATGAATACGGATGCTATAGAGACGTGTGAGGGATGGCGGTATACGGCGCGTCGATATCGCGGTCGCGAAGACTTTGGTGAGCAGACGATGGGAGTGGAGGCAGAATAATGTGGAAGGCATGTCGCTTGGCGCGCTAACGCGTCCGTGTTCGATGTTCCACATCCCACACCATCTCTTTTCGCCTCAGCAGCCGCCAGCTGTCACACTCTAACAATTATAGTTATTTACCAACGCATAGCAACAAACACTCTGGAGGACTGGACCATGCATAACGATACATTTGACGCGCTTAATGAACGCGTTTCGCGAAATGACGTCACGGCATAGAACAAACCAAAGAATGGACTCGCGAGATATCAAGTGACAATTGACCCCTATCACCTATGAACAAACACTAAGCGTCAGTTTCATTCAAACTTGAAAGAATATGTTAAAGCCCACGCTGTTCCAACCAAAGCTTCACGTATTAAACGCGCAATTAGGGCCACTTCGTTGAGCGTAATATCAATGGGCATAGAGATTTCAATCTGTGCATCGCTTTTCATTCAGTCATTTAGATTGCTCTAATCTTGGTGACTTTTCCGCAGATGTGTGCTCGCGACATAACTCTTTGAAAGCTCTGGTACCCAAGTACGTGGCAGCCTGTGTAGTCCACCACTTTTCCTACCCAGATAGCTTCCTTACAATGTTACAACCTCACTACCAATGCTGTACTTCGCTCCGAAGAGGGAAAGCAGCGCCAGGGTATATCTTACACATGACGAAAGTCCGACTGCCTAAGCGTCCAAGTTCCGGCCTTAAAACCGCTGGTGAGAATCTTGCCAATTGCCACCTCGGTTCCCACCATATCCGCCACGGCCTCCACGTGCTCCGCTTCCGGATCGTTCTCCCTGGGACGGCCGGTCGTTGTATCCTCCCCGACCATCTCCACGACCCCCGCTTCGACCGAGGATGTCATTATTGGGCCGATAGTACGACTCATTGCGAAGCGAGTTGTTGTCGTTCGACTGCCTAGATGGTGGGCCGCCTTGCTGCGGCGCATTCATCCAATCTGGGCGCTGCTGAGGTGCCTGGTACGGGCCTGCATTGTTGAAACCACCCATCCCGGGAGGAACCCAGCCGGGTGGCGGGGGTGGAATGAACTGACCACTCGGTGGCGGAGGCCAGGACTGCGCACCTGGAAAAATCGGGGGAAATGGAGGTGGGTAGTTGCCGTAGCCGCCTCGCCCACTACCATTATTATACCCACCGCGATTGTCGTAACCACCCCGACCATTGCCGTATCCGCCGCGACCATTATCGTAGCCTCCGCGGTTGTTGTCGAAACTCCTCCGATGGTTATCGCCGCGACTGTTGCCATTGAAGCCGCCACGTCCCCGATACCCGCCTCGACCGCCACGGTCTTGTTTGCGGCGGACCTCGGCTTCTTCGTACTCATTTAGGACTTTCGGCGGGAGATTGACGCCCTTGAGGAGCACAGACTTATGTGCACGTTTCGACTCCACCACGGGCATCTCATAGTAGACTCTGCTTGCCGTCAGTAATCCCTTTGCTTACGGTGGGGAAACACGCACCTCATTGAACCATCCTGGATGATGTCAAACTCGGATTCACCGTCGACCTCGAACGGCGGGACTAGCTGACTGTCGAGCACGAACAGATCATGGCGCTCCATCGCTCCATGAAGTGCTTGACTCTTGACGTGGTCAATTACTACCTTCTGCCCATCTTTCCGAGACAAGACCTTGTTCGCCGCTTCGAAGAGCTGGCCCGCTTGAGAGAACATTAGAGTCTCTTTGCCGAATTCGTTTCGTTTCTTTTCATCGTCGCTAAGCTCATGGTGCTTCGTTTTCATAGCCTCCAATAGACGATTCGCATCGATAAAGGGCAGAATCGCGACGCCCTGCCAAGCAAACTTCTTACCATTCAGGTCGATCGGGAAATCTTCAGGATAGAAGTCGACAATTGGGCTCTCTGGATCCGACATGAGGGTACGGAACGGCTCAGGGATGGCATGGTTAGAAGCGGCCGGCAACACACCCATGAGCTGCTCGTACGGGTGAAAAGGAATGCCTTTCTCGAACATTTTACGCGGCTCTAGATCGGCTATCCCGACAAAGTCGGCAGCGAAAGGGGCGTAGTGGTACGGAAAGTACCAGGTCCACGATGGACAGCCTTGCATATAGTACGCAAGCACCCAGCACAAGCCCTCGGCGTAGTGACGAGCAACTGTGTGCCGGAACTCATAATCGTCAGGCGCAACATTGAACTTCTGGGCGTAGTATCGCTCCTCATAACCAGGTTCCCAAAGCTTGACGGTGTCCTCCGGAGGCTCGCCCTCCTTCTGGGCTGGCGACTCCGGAACAATGGGTGTGCTTCTGCCTGGCGTGCCGTTATCATCGTCCTCCATTGCATCACGAGTGCGTTTTCCTAGCTGGACTGGCGTCACCCGGCCAGAGGCGGATGCAGACGCAGACGCAGATTCCGAGTCTTGGCTTTCGAGCTCCGGAGGTGCTGTCCCATCGGCTTTGGCCTTCATCAGCGCTTTGAGCTGAGCAGCCGCGCTCTTGTTAGACTGGCCCTTGCTGGTCATCATTTCGTTGTGAACGTTGCGAACTTCGTTTGACTGAGCGTCTTGCGGAGAGAAGAATGCAACACCGGCGTTGAGGTAGGTGCTTGTGTCTTCCTTTTGGCGCTTGAAGGGTGGTGCGGAATTGCCATTATTGTCCCTTCCACGCCGGTTGCCGTTGTTGGCGGCGTCACGGTGAGCTCGCCTCGCGGCTTGTCGATCAGACACTTCTTTGCGCTTGCGGAATATTTCAGCCTCCTGGGCAGCAAGCGCCTGGAGAATCTGCTGAACGCGGAGCATATTAGGATAGCCATCTTTGGTCACATAATCATCCATCTGTGGGACTAGTTCTCGCCAGATTTTGGTCAAAAGGTCGATGCCTTGATCTCGAATCTCCAAACTGGGCAGATGGGGGAGAAAGTCGTTACCGACGAAGAAGCACATAAAGACCCAGTCATCAAGAGCACGCTCCAAATTGTATGGGAACTTGCGGAGGGGCGAGTCCATTTCAGCGCCAAGGTACTCTCGCAGAACATTGATATGCAACCAAATGTATGGCTTCAGTGGGTGCTCTGTGGCACTCCACTCCTCATCGGCTTCGGCCTCTGTGAGCTTCACACCGTCATCTGGATGAGAGCAGTTGGCTCGAATATGGCCCTTGCGCCCGCAGCGCGTGCAGCTCTTGTCTTTGCCGGAGTCGAAGAAGACATCTTCTCTGAGAACGCGGAAATGGGGCTCATGGGTCGCGAGACCAAGCATGATCAAATCAGCATCTAGGCCATAGATGACATGGCGTGTATTGGGGTCATGGGTGGGGACGGCGCGTTGAGAGCGGATGAAATTCATTATCTTGTGTTCACCCTCTCCCGGCACGGAGGCATCCGAGATGATGACTTTCATGTCTTTCCACGACGGGTCAGTGGTGAACTTGTAGGCGCACCAAAACTGCAGACTCTCAGCGAGCATGTGCATGAAAGGTGTGCCAGGAGTGATGGCATTGGAATCCCACGTCTTCTCGATGACTTCGTCAAGGTTGTTGATGTCCTCGCCGCGGCTGGCCTTTTGCGCGTTGAGCATCTTGACGAATTCTGCCTTTTCCTCGTCCTTTTCTTTCGCCTCTTTGGCAGCGCGGAAACGGCGAGAACGCTGCTGGTTCATCTTGGCACGGGGCGCGACACCATCGACTGCCATGTAGAGCAGCTTGCGAGGGCGCACCATGCCGACGACACGGTCCGTGTACTCAAAGATGGCCATCATCATGTCGGCCTCGGTCTTGGGCGCGGGCTTGTCCTCTGGATGCGAGCACGGGTGCACGATGCCGTTCATGTCCAGGTATAGGTTGTCAAACTCTTCGCCGTTCGGGTTGGGTTTGGTGCGGTCAACGGGTATCACTTCATCGCCGACCTTCTTTGGCAGGTCTTCGGCGACCGTTGAGATGATTTTGGGGTATTTCTGGCTGAGCCAGCGGAACATGGCTGGGACACCCATGATTGCGGGGGGCTCACGGAGCTACGATGGAGAGAGCGGGATGGGCAGTATTGTTGCGCAGAGTGAGCGCGGTAAGGCGTTGATGGCGGCACTGCAGACGGGTAGTATAGCTTTATGGGGTTAGGATGCGACAATGCCGCTTGAATAATAAAACGAGCGCTAGACAGAACAAAGAAAGACAGTAAAGAAAGATAGCAGAGGAAGCAGGCAAACTGATTACAGTTGGCAGGCTCTTGTCTTACCAGATGGTGCGCTGTACCGCAGTACTGTGTGTAGCCTCGCGGGCGCCCTAGATCCGGGGCAGCGCGACGTGTCGGGTGTTGGAGTTGGTGAGGGCGATGGTTAGAGAAGTCACAGTCGCGATGGAGCATTGAACTCTTTGAGCTGCGCCAAGACCGGGGACTAGCGCCGGGGACGGGTTGTTCCGCGCCGAGGGTCCCAGCGAGTCGGATGAGGAGAGGAGCCAATCACGTACCGAACTGCACCTGCTCCGTATCCCGACTTTTGAGAACACCGAACAGCGTGGAGGCCAACTGGTTGCTTTCACGATACTCGCGCGCGAAAGAGATCCAGATACTTTCAGCTTCAGGGCCTGATGCTGCCCTGCGCCTACCCTATAACCCCCTACGCCCTACGACCATTTGTAGCCTCCATGATGAATCCATAGCCACGGCAACCACACCCATAAAGCATAAAGATGCTGCGGATGCTCGAGGCCCAGGCGCCGGCCAAACAGACGGCCACCGACACCATCAGCACCCTCAGCGGCCGACTCGCCAGTGCAACCCTCCTCGAAGACCGTCGGGCCGCAATATTAGGGCTTCGAAGCTTCGCCAAAGAGTACCCTGCCTCGGTCGCTTCTGGCGCCCTGCGAGGACTGATCGCGTGTTTGACAAAAGATGCCGAGGATGTGGACACCATCAAAGTGGTGCTGGAGACGCTGATGATGCTGTTCAACCCTAACGAGAACAGTCCAGAAGCCTCCGACGAGATTGCACTCTGGCTGGCAGATGAATTCACACAGGTAAGCCCCCCCACATCTCTTCCATCGCTTGTGCTGAGCTTATGGTAGCGGCAAGATAATATAACGATCCTCCTCGACCTCCTTGAGACGCCCGACTTCTACTCCCGGCTATATTCCCTCCAGCTCCTCCGAGCCATCTACAGCGCGAGACCAGAAAGAACGCAGGAATGCATCCTCACAGCACCACTGGGCACTCCACGTCTAGTCGGAACCTTGGATGACCCAAGAGACGCCGTCCGTACCGAAGGCCTCGTTCTCCTGAATGATCTCTCCCAATCATCGTCAGAACTGCAGAAGCTCTTCGTGTTCGAGAACGCGTTCGAGAAGGTGTTCGATATGATACATGCGGACGGATCGCTCACGCAGGGGACTATTGTTGTCCAGGACTGTCTTTCCGTGCTTGCCAACCTCGTTAGATTCAATGCCTCGAATCAGACGACATTCAGGGAAACTGGGGGCGTTGCGAGGCTCGCCGCGCTGCTGCCTGGCGCAAAGAAATCCAAGAAGCCACGGGCCAGCACCGAAGAAGATGATGACTGGGTCAGTCCCCAAGCCGACAAGAACCTTTGGGGTCTCCTCGCTATACTGCGCATGTTCCTCGTCAAGGGCAGTACGAGCACGCTTCCGAATCAGAACGCATTCCAGAAGCATGGCCTCCTCCAGCAGATTCTCAACATCGCCTTCGATCCTCTATCTGCGATTCCAATCAAGGTAGAAGCATTGAATGTGTGCGCCGACATGATAAGAGGGAACGCCCAGCTACAGAAAGATTTCGCTCAGCTCCAGGTGCGGCCTTTTGTCGAGCCCATTACAAATGGCGCCGCTTCTCCTAGCGGTGCGACTGCCGTCTACATTATCGATGCACTCCTCGATCTTGCGCTTACTCCCGCTGGAAACGAGCTCTTTGACGTCCGGTTTGCGGCATGTGAATGCATCAAAGCCTATACTTTCAACCATATGCAGATACGGACCCATTTCCTCAACCGAGCCATTGCCGGTCATGTAGAAGGCGGCGACGAAACAGCAAATGCGTTAACGACTTTGATAACCGGACCACAGGGCTCGCAGACGATCGATCCATACCGCACCTGGTTTGCTGCTACCCTGATCTTTCACCTCATCTTTGACGATCGCGAAGCAAAGCACAAATTGATGCAGGTTGTGGAAGGAGATGCTGAGAGTGGAGAGGAAGTTGTTACATGCATACAAACGCTCACGGGCCACTTAATCGCAAGTCTGCAAGTAGGAGATGACGAACGGATACCAATCGCATACCTCATGCTTTTGTCGGGATGGTTATTCGAGGACGCTGCGGCTGTCAATGACTTTTTGGGTGAGGCAAGCAGCCTCCAGAGTCTTGTGCAAGCCATTTTGAGACCAGGTGAAGAGCAGGTGGTTACCAGAGGGTTATGCGCTGCATTACTTGGAATTATCTACGAATTCTCCACGAAGGACTCGCCAGTTCCTCGACGCGAGCTGCAGGCAATTCTTACATCCAAACTAGGGCGTGAGAAGTATCTCAACGCTATTGCAGAGCTACGGCACCACCCACTAGTAAGGGACTTTGAAGTATTGCCTCGGGACAGCTCTTCAGGTACTCCGGAAGTGTTTTTCGATGAGACGTTCGTCGATTTCTTGAAAGACAACTTCAGCCGGTTATCACGAGCCATCGACCGAGATCCCGTAATCGAAATCCACCAATCACACGATGGTATTGACCGGGATTTAGTTGATTCCCTCCGAGGACAGCTAGATGAGAAGAGTCAGGCGCTCGAAAAATATCAGGCGGACATCCTAACGATTGAGCGGAGATTGAATCAGGAGCAAGCGGATCATCGTAGGACTCAAGAATCTTCGCTGACTCAGCTGAATACTATCAAGAAGATTAACGAAGACCTCCACAGAAACCACGAGCAAGACGCTCAGCGATTAGAGCGCGAACACAGGCAATCCATGCTGGAGCTCGAAAACCGTCAGAATCTCCAGATTTCTGCCTTGAGCAACAAACTGCAACAAGCCCTGAAGGACGCACCGATAGCCGTTGCAAAGGTGAAACAGGAATACGACCAAAAGCTTCACGACGCTTTCAACGCTCGTACAGAGCTTGAACGGCGCCTGTCTGCATCAGATCGCGCGCGCCAAGAAGCTTTGGACACTATCCGCGGATTCGAGCAGACGCAGAAGCGCACTAAAGAAGAAATCGCGACAGTGACGCAAACACTTGGTATGTATTGGTGTGCACCCTACTGAAGGCTTCCAGGATCTCGTTTACGACTTGTCCTCTGAGCGGCAGCTGACCCTTTCTCCAGGCAACCTTCAAGTTCATCTTCGTGACAGCGAGGCCCAGATCAAGCAGCTCAAGGACGACAAGGAGGCCTTGGCAGCAGCCATTGACCAGCTCAAGTTGGAGAACCAGAGTCTGAAGACAAAGCTCCAGGATCAAGCCTGGAAGGTCAAGGACGCGGAAGAAAAGCAGCGCAAGGCTGAAACATCCACCAAAGAAAAAGAAGAAGCACGAGCGGCTGTGCAAACGGAGTTGGATGACTTGTTCGTTGTTCTCGGGGATCTAGAGGAGAAAAGGACCCGTGACAAAGTGAGTAGCCGCAATCTGCGCAGAAGGCTTTAGCCTCCTTCTGCATACCCTTTCACTTGTGGCAGATGTACTGACACATCCTAGAAACGGCTCAAGGAGCTAGGAGAAGAAATTTCCGACGCAGAAGAGGACGACGAAGATGATGAAGCTGACGATGATGAGGAAGAAGGAGAAGAAGAGGAGGAGGAGCAGTAGGGTAGCTACTCGCCATGTAGAAAATATTAGAAGCTTCATGCGTCGCGGAATAGAATACCCCTTGTAGGATACATTGACCATCTAGCCTACAGTTGGCCCCAATAACGATTATGCCGTATATACAATGAACAATGACAGCTGTGGGCACCTAACACATTACATGTGGCTTTACACAAGGAACTAGTGGGGTAAGTCTCGCTTGTCACATGCATGCGCTTGAATCAGGCTACGTAAGACGCCGATCCTCGTGTGCCAGCTTGCTCTGCAGCAATCACGTCAAATATTCGACACATGCACGTAAATGTTACAGCGATGCTCGCTTAAGGTAATCAAGTATTTGCTTCCTTGTTATTGATGCATGCTAGGTCACGGCGTTCGTTAAGTGCTAGCTTAGTGATTGGTCTTACTTCTTTCGAGTCGAGAAGCTTCCTTGCTTCCCTCAAACCCTGGAAACATCGAACAAAGACCTCAAATTACCATTATTCTCTTTCTCCTCGTGATAAGGTGTCGGTGTCCCTGTAACAATACGTAAATCGATAAAAGTTCGACTCGGTAGGGCAGGGACCCTTATTCGCAAAACAGCAGGAAGCCTCACTCTCAATCAACTACCTAAAGCCGCCAGTATCAAGAACCTACGCAGTAAGCCGTGGCTAACAGCTTTCGGCCCACGTTGATCAACATGGTCAGCCGCAGCTTCACCTTCAACTCCGATCACGGCCTCATCAGTGTAACCGATTCCGCCTTCAAAAATGGCGCGCCAGCCCTTCTCCTCATCCATGGCAACTCGTCTAGCTCGGAAATCTGGCGTCATATCCAAGACAGCAAGCGCATCACCAAGCGATGGCGTGTAGTCACATTCGACCTCCCCGGTCACGGCGCGAGCTCAAACGCCCCGGATCCCGAGAAGTCGTACTCAATGAGGGGCTATGCGGAGCTAGCTGCGGACATTCTGGGTCACCTCAACATCAAGAGCGTCGTCGTGCTGGGATGGAGTCTCGGCGGCCATGTCGGAATTGAGATGATCGAACTATTACCGGAACGCGGAATCGCGTTGAAAGGCCTCATGATTGTTGGCACGCCGCCCGCCCTGGGCGTCGAGCAAATCAACCGCGGCTTTTCTTTCGAAAATCCACATATGGGTCTCCCTGGCCGCAAAGACTGGACCGACGAGGAAGCAGAACAGTTTGCGAGAACTTCGGCTGGCGAGCCATTCGAGCAGTGGATGGAAGATTGCGCCAAGAGAACGGATGGACGGGCGCGCATGTTCATGTTCAAGAAATTTGCAGAGGGCATGGGGGTGGATCAGAGGAAGGTGGTGGAGGAAAATGAAGATGTACTAGTGGCGGTTGTCAATGGAGGCGCGGAGCCGTATATCAACCTAGATTATCTGGGCGAGATCAAGTGGAAGAATCTATGGAAAGGGAAGTGTGTGAGATTGGACGGTTTGAAGCACGCCCCCTTCTGGGAGCAGCCGGAATTGTTCGAGGGTGTGCTTGAGGAGTTTTTGGGTCATTGTGAGAGTTTGTAGGGATTGGCGATAGGGTGTTTGTGTAGTGGTGGTAAGGTGAAAGTGTATTAGTGGTGGTCTTGAAAATTTTCCTTCGTCGACAGTAGCTAACACTTACCAAGGTTCTCCACCGGATTGGTAGATTGTCTCAGTAGCTCTAGTAGCCACATGGCATCATTCATAGCATTTTTAAGCTCACCGTATACCTCGATGTTGCCTTAGAAACAGTCACCGGCGAACGGCCAGAGGCATCTATGTCCTTGCCGTGCCGGACCATCATCACTCTTTAGAAGGCTTTTTGGGCCGTTCAAGCTTTCTCAACCTCGGTATTTGAACTGTATCCGAAAATACGATCGAAAAGGCTCGCTAGCAGCTGTTACCAACCACCATGTGTGTACCGTGGTTTGCACCATCTTCCGGCCGTAGAATGCTCGTAAAATCGTTATCATGATTTTGGCACAGTATTGCGCGTCCTAATATATCCAGGCGTTACATCAATTACAAAGATTTATAGAGGCTTTTGATCCGTCCATCTTATCGTCTACTCTACTTCCCATACTTATATCCAGGCTATTATTAGTACGAAATGGTCGGAATTTCTATATACAATCGGACGAAACGACGCGACTGTACGAGGCTAAGTGCTTATTCTCGTCCACTCCCTTACGGCTTTCTCAACTGCTCCTTCCTGAAAATTTTGAAAAACCCAAGCGGCACCACAAGCTGAGCAGCCAACGCGATCCAAAACCACGGCTTACTCAGCCCCTCCATAACACCCGCCGAGAAATCCGGAAACACATCACCGGGCCCGTTTCGGTCCGGTGCAGTGGCCTTCGCTAGCATCGTGACGACTGTTCCTAGGACTTGTGCCAGGACTAACGATACCGCGATGTGAATGCGGGTCAGTGTTTGCAGGAGCATCATACCGAACCCAACTCCCTGTAGTGCATCTAGCACCCCCAGCCACAGCCATAATGAGCGCCCGGTCAGCGCACCAGCAACCTGTCCGCCAGGCATCCACGGCACCCAAATCCCGATGCCGGACACACCCCAGAGCATCTGCGCCCACCTAGGTGCGCCCAAACCAATCCCAAAGATAGGCAAAATCCATGAGTGGTTCTTGCTGAGCTTAGCAAATAGGAAGAGGAAAGCCGACCAGACGACCACGAAGAACGAGAAGACAAGCAGTCCAATCGCCCAGTGCGGAGCAATGCGCGAACTCCAGAGATAAGACCAGTTGCGGCCGTAGGGAGTAGAGAGGAAGTAGTTTTGCAGGGAAATGGCGACGAAGAACCAGCTGATGATTTTGCGGCGCAAAAGAGTCTTGTAGAAAGAAGGGATTTTGCCGGGGGTTTGGCTATAGTAAGGCGGAAGAGACGTGATGAGGATGGCACCAATAGCGAAGAGAAAGGCTGCGATTGGGAGCGTTATCATCGCTGCTTTGGGCGAGGATGTGAGGGTGTTGTTGGAGGATGAGGTAGTCAGGGTGCTGCCCCAGTAGAAGAGCGCTGTAATGTAGATTTGCTGGGTGCCTTGGATCATGCAGGCTCGGAAGATCCAGGACTTGATTGGTGCACCACCTGCGCAGGTAAGTATGAGCGGATGTGATTAGGGGAGAAAAGTTTACCCTCGTCTCCAAAGTTCAGAGCGAAAAAGAGCGAGCCACTCGCGGAGGCTGCCACGTAGAGTCCAGTCGCAACATTCTGTATTGCGTCCCTTCCTGATCCCCATTTTACGAACGGTGCCATACCAACAAAGAAGAACGCGAGCCCGTAGAAGGTAAATGGCGCCGATAGCACAAACTTGGAGGGTTGTGTGCGGAATAGGACCCACCAAACGCAGGACATGACAATGAACACCGCGCTTAGAATATACAGCTTCTCTGAAGTCTGTCCTTGCGGTCCTGTCAGCAGTGTGATCTGATAGGAGTTCGCAGCCATGATTTGTCCAAGGGCAAGTAGCAGCGAGTAAATGGGCCAGTCGCCGATTCGAGTCTGCATCCATCGTTTGACGAACGATGGCCTCTGATAGTCTTTTCCGAGAAGGAACTCATCAACTTCCGACACCTGGCTCGAAACCTCATCGCTGCCATTCTCATCGGCGGATCCATAGGCCAAATGATAGGGCGAAGGACTGCGACTCCGAGCAGTGTGTATACTAGAGCGGGGCCATGCTGGGCTTGGACTCGGGCTAGGACTGGAACGCACCCGATGGTGGCCTCTTCCTAGTCTCTCGTTGCGCATCGTCTTGAACCATTCTTTCTCGCTTTGGACTAGGAATTCTTCCACGCAGAGCTCAGATTCGGATGTCTTTCCACTTAGGTTGCGAAGCATCTCTTCGAACTTGTGATAGTATGCTCCCTTCGTATCGTTGAACGTAGGCTGTACTTTTTGCAAGCTGAAGTCTGACTTTGTCCCTTTGATCTGGCTTAGATCAAGCGCAGAAGACCCTGTGCGTCGGTGGTGCGAGGACCTCACGCGCAGCGGCATGCTGCTGGGGTCGAGAAGACCAAGCCTCGACCGTGACCTTGACAGCGGTGGGTCTTCGAACGCAGGTACGCGCGAGTCACGCAATCTACTCCGTCCTCGAACAAGTTCGGAGCTATCTTGAAACCCGATGGATTCATCAGAAAACCGGTCGGCGCCACCTTCGAGGGCGCTCATTGCGTGCTGAAGCTCCACTTGTCTGTAGTTCGATTCAGCCTGGTCGCGGCTGATGAAGAGTTCCTCGCTGTTG
The DNA here is from genome assembly GCA_030770425.1 of Darksidea phi. Taxonomy (NCBI): domain Eukaryota; kingdom Fungi; phylum Ascomycota; class Dothideomycetes; order Pleosporales; family Lentitheciaceae; genus Darksidea; species Darksidea phi. Next base: position 533,311 of record JASJFT010000007.1, read on the forward strand.
TATAGATTTGCTCGGCTACCAAGTGGCAGCCCTTCAGGGCCGATTTCATGGATCCCCGGGGTCCGTGGGCGTGAAGAGGCCTCTTGAAGTGATACGAGAGGTTCGGGCATCAGGCTTGCACGGTGCCCAGGCCCGGATCGAACGCCAAGAGAGAGTCCTCGTTGAAGGCCACTGTCTCGTACATCGGTAGGTTGTCGAGGAGTATCGTCACCACTGGCTCCAGCTTCGTATGCCGATAGTCTTTCGGTACTGACGCCCCGAGATCTTGGGTAGAAGAACGAATCATCGGGGAACAGTGAACTCCCTGCTGAGGCTCTGGAACGTGGCCGAAGAATTCCACGGTGGCTGGGCTCTTTCTCTTCCCTGTGGATGCGGATGGCGGTTTGCTGGAGGGTGTTGAGATCTTCCACCCACTTCGCCACTGGAAACCGTTGCTTAGCCGATCGAGCCCTCATCATTGCCCTGAACTCAGTCTTCGTCGCCAATGCTTCATCGATGGCAGACTTGAACTGATGCAGCATATGTTGCGTAGTCGTCGATTCGACCGTGAACCACCATCCAGGCATTTGACCCAGTCCTCCCACTCGAGCACCTACGCCAAGAGCGCCTTTTCTGCCAAATTCCACAGCGACCAAGCCAAAGGGCTCATCTCGGGAGGGAATCAGAGCAAATTCGGCGCCACTAAAGATGTAAGGTGGAAGAGCGGTGAATTCTGGCTTGGAGTAGACCCGCTTGGGGTACTTCTCCATCATCTTGCCGAGCTTGAGCGCTGCGAATTTGCCGTACAGGTCGATCACAGGGCCTACGCAAATTAGTTGCACTTTTGAATGCTTTTCGAGGACGGCAGGGAAGACGTCAGCTATGAGGTCGACACCCTATAAACTATCGTCAGTTGTTGCTCCGTAATCCCTTGGTTGGACTTGATTTTACCTTCTGATTACTCCATCGTCCAACAAACACAAACAGCTCAGCCTCAGGATCGACCTCAAGACCCGCCCACTCCTGCGCCTGCCGCCGCAAGTCGCCACGGCTCGCTTCGTACTCTGGATCCACAGTAATGACCTCGTTCTCCTCTTTCTGGCTCCACGGTGCTGTATCGCTTGGGTCTGGGTTCGGCAGCTTTCCAATCTCCTTCAACCCCCAGAAAATTGGATATCGCGCATAGGATCGTTTGCCATATTTGTTCGAGACTCCGACGGCACCAAATCCGCGCTGGTGAACCCGCAAGTAGCTGGCACCAGCGTGCAGGAGGTTGAAGACCTCGCCGAATTGAATGTACTTTTCTACGGTCGATTGCTCCAGGTTGAAAACGCGGCATACTTCCTCCTTCTCTTTGATCGTGCGCATGGGCCAGAGCCCTTGGAACTCTGCGTTATGCAGTGAGAGTGCGCAGGGGATAGTGATCTCTTCGGAGAGTAGGTATAGAGGTGCTGCGGCGCCATGGTAGTCGTTAATGTGATACAAGTCCACTGGAAACCTCTTGATCGTATCGGCAATGCAGGCATTCCAAGCGCTGTAGTAAACAGCCGAATCAAGATCATCCATCCTAGGCGGGTACGGCTCGGACCTGGACTGCTGCCTGAAGATGGGCGCGTCGAGCAGTACGTAGGTGATATTCCGTAGCGTGTGGTATTGAACCTGAACTTCGTATGCACTGCCAAGGACGGTAACTGTCATTGGTTCGGCTGGCGTATCGGTCGGGTACTCAATTCCACCCACGCATGGGACGACCCAGATGAGGTCCTGATGAGGCAGGTTCTTACCCATGAGCTGTGCCATCACGCCCAGTCCACCAATCTTGATCTTGATCTCCCAATCCTCGATGTCGTATTCAATCGTGGCGATGAGGATGGTGGGCCTTTTCTTGCTCGTAGCACCAAGAGCGATAGTAGATGCTGGGATAGGGGAAGAGGCTCGAGATCTCCGGAAATTGGATGAGAGGTAGGACGACGTCTCGTCCTGCATCTCTTCGACTGGGACTCTTCCGAACTGGTTACGCCGCCAAAATGCAAAGGTTGCCAGGCTGGGCGCGCTCACGCCGACCTTGTTGAACTTGACGCCGTAGAAAGCGCCCATGTAGCTCCAGACACTAACCACAGCAGTCAATACTGGTAGTGACCAGAGAAGTCCAAACATAAGGACCTGAATGAAACGAGTTCCAGTCGGAACGAATCGGTATCGATCGTTCGCATCATCAATCTCAATGCGGTAGGCAAGATGAGGTGGAGGTGGCAGCGTGGAAATGTTCAGCACGTTCGGCGCAACGTTATCCGGCGGTTGTCGGTCCATCACGCCGTCTTTGTCGATGTCGCCCATGACGAAGCCGGCATCAGGCTTGCCATCTGGATTGATGCCCCAGACGTTGACCTGAACCGTGGAGGGCCACTCAGTCATCAGATGCAGTTTCCATGTGCCATCCTTGTCATAGCTAAACGCGTTCTGCAGACCGCTATCGAACCCAAACTCGTTGAAAGGACCCTGAGCAAACAGGTGCGGGTATCTTCGTTGGGTACCCTTCCAGTTGGCATCAGCATGCTGTACATGGTCTGCACTCCCAACAGTTTTACTCCAGTACTGAAGAATGGCGTGGTCGCCCTTCCACTTCTGGCGGCTCGTTCCAGACCAAGGCTGTTTCGCCAAGCTGGACTTCCCGCCCTTGTAGTCCATCCATTCGCTCCAGCTCGAGGCCCAGTTCAACGAGTACCGCCATTTGTCGGCACCGGAGGCTGTGTGCGACACGTGAAGACCTGCTGAGTCCTTGGAGAGGGTTTCCGTAGAATAATTTGCGAGTCTGGGAAAGACTATTACGTTGTCTTTGCGGCCGACCCGCAGCATGAAGCGATCGTTGGAGTTTGTGAAGCGTGTCCCGTCCTTGGTTGTCGCGTTGCGGACTGTGACCGTGTAAACACCGTGAGAGATCTCATTTATGGTTGCTTTCCATGTCCAATTCGAGACAGCGCCGCCGACAAGAGTGGATAGTGGGGCGGATGGGAGGGCGGAACATTCGATGCTGTCTTTGTCGAGACTCGCCGACCGATCACTTTCAGTATTGGAGGCAATGAGTATATTGTCGGCAATTTGATCGCAGTCCATGGGCTCGGAGAACCGGACTTCGATATCAAGGGTATCTGCATCGCTAAGAGGAAGCTTAGATTCAATTCGCGCATCGTGTCCTGGGAGGAACTCTGTAATCAAGGGTGGAGGAGGAAGCCAGTCATCAAGCAGAACATAAGCTCTGAAATCGAAGGGCTTCATGTTGAGCTCATCCAGACAGCCGTTGAACTCCTCGGAGCCGTCAATGCCAAGCTTGATCGCGCTGGGCTTGAGCTCAACTTCATCATAAGGAGCAAGAAGATTCTTAATAGTTGTCCCTCCGTCGAATGCAGATAGCAAAGCATTTTCGTCCTTGGACTTGCAATCGAATCTGTACTTGACGTCGACGTCTTGGTTCTGATAAACAAGCCATACCTGTTGAGTCGCGTTGGCGCTGCTTGTCAAATTTTGGACGCCCGGGTACTGATCTCTCATGACACTCCACATGCCGAGCTCGGTAGCAGTTCCATTCGACCCGTTGAGCTGAGCAAGTCGAGTTTGGTTCGAGAGGGACTGAAGGAAGTATCCATCGTTCAAGACAGGGTACTGAGCTCTCCGTTCGTACATCGTCTTGATGATGTTGTGGACAGGACTTGAAGGATCACGATGATCCTGGCTGACAGTATCATCGCGACATCCATTGAGCGCAGCATCCAGAGGGAAATCGTGATATTGCGTGCTGCCTAGACCATAGCAGCCGTGGTTTTGCCAACCGAGTGCAGAGGACATTGGTTGTCTTCCGAAAATGTAGTTGTCGGCAGTGCTGTCGAGGACGTAGAATGCTTGCTCCTCGCCCCAGAGCAGAAGCGGAATGCCTGGCATTTTGAGAGTCGTGATGAATATGCCTAGCAACATGCGCTCGGTCCCTTGGTGGATTGCAGGCCAACGGAAGACATCCTGGCTTTGTCAGTTTCTGTGCTGTTGAGGGAAGGGAGAAGGGCTCACCTGATTTGTTATGCCATACATGTGTCTTGGATCGAACTCGCCAGTTTCCGCATTGACCATGTCGTTCGTGGTGAGCATAGTGTTCCAAGCGTCGACGAAGTTCACCGGAACATCGTACCCAGCGGCTAGATTACCACTCATTCCCAAGAATCGTGTAAGGGAGCGGTATATGCTATAATGAAAGGCGGCACCGTCGAGCGCATTCTTTCCAGGTGCTCGGAGAAACCACTTGCCGTCGGAGTTGTTGGTCAACGTGATAGCTTCCGTAATGTTCTTCGGCGCCTGATCAGGCTGCCTTCCTCGTCCAACGTAAATCGAGCCGAAGGTGTTACCTCCAGTAATCTCTCCAGGCATGAAGAAGTTCTCTTTGCCAAATCTCCGCGCACACTGCCGTATGAAGTCGCCGAATTCAGCTTGTGCGTCCACAGTGACCTGCGTAGCCTTGTCGAAGCGAAAGCCATCGATATCGAGCATGGCGATTGTCATGCAGGAGAAGTGCTGCAGCTTCTCGCGTACCGAGGGTACCCATTCGCGCAGGCGATCTTGGACAGAGGCAAACTTTGAGAGCTGGCGCTGCCAGTCGGGGAAGACACCGAACGCTTCGGTGTCGCCGTACTAGATGAGATTGCATTGTCAGTACAGATGCAGTGCGTATTGAATTATCTGTATGAGAGCTTGGTACTAACCTGGTCAAATTCGCTGTCATAGCACCCTGAAAGTTTCGCAAAGACCGGGCTAGAGTCATTCAACACAGGAAAACCTGACTCGTTCCAGAACGCGGGGTATTTGCAGTTGAAATTATACGTGTTTCCAAACGAGAAGTCGTGATACTGCCGATCGCTCTTGTATGAGACCTTGTGTTCCTCCGGCCGGAAGGGTGCGGTGTCGTTGAGGAAGCCGTCGAAGCCGATCAGATCTCCCATGCTGTTAGGGAGCTCAGTAGCTGCGCAACAGCGCTCAAAGAGGCCACTTACGTTGACATGGTGTTGTCGAGTATGACATACATACCCCGCTTGTGGATTTCATCCACTGCCCCTCGCCATGCATTGATGTCTCCAAAATGCTTGTCGAGGAGTGTTAAGTCCAGCGGCTTATTGGTGGTAAGCAGGTGCGCAGAAGCTGTCATAGAGAGCTTCAACCTACCGAGTACGCATTGGCTTTCCAACCGTCATTTATGAACGGTGAGCCGGCGACATAGATACCCTGCTGGAGTTAACTCTGGCAGTCTGCGAGCAAGGGAACAGGACTGACCTTCACACCTAGTCCCTGGATGTAATCCAGGCTGTCGACCAAGCCTGCCAAATCGCCTCCATGTCGAAACTGGTTGCTCTGAGGATCACGCTCGTACACAGTGCCATTGATGTCGTCGTTCGACGGGTCTCCATTTACGAATCTGTCCAGGAACAAAGTGTAGAACGGGAATCTCCAGTTGAAAGGCGACGGATGAAAGCGGTGATTGGTCCATTCTCCCCAGTAGTCCAAGGGCTGAATGGCTGTTTGATTCTCGTTGAGATTGTAGCCCACATACTGCTGATCAAACTTCAAGCAGGAGGCAAGGGAGACGAGCAAGAAGGGAATCACAAGAAACAACATCATGACGGGCTAGGAAAATGGAACGAACTGAAGAAGGCGGGGAGTGGAGTTCATAGAATAGTCTTATACTTGACGAGTGTGCGCCTCTGCCGCAACACTAGCTCCTCACTCAGCTAGGCAGGTAGCGGCATTCCAAATGCACAAGGTTGTGCCTGGAGACAGTGACTATCAAGGACTTGGCGGTTATGGACTAGACATATCCGTCGGTCTCGAACCATCTGTTGGTGTGGTATTTGATTTGGATTTGCATAGTGGGAGTCTCTTCAGAAGGTCCGCACGAAACACAGTAGGAGTTTGTACACAGTA
>JASJFT010000070.1:0-55569 GCA_030770425.1 Darksidea phi
CGTGGCTTTTTGTGTGTAGAAAGTTGGTGAGGGTGGCCACTCGCTTAGAATGGCCACTCGCTACGTAAACACGTTATATGTATACATACTATTCATAAGTCAATATGTACTAACACTCTTCTAGTTCAGCTTCACCAACTTTGCAGGTCAACATTTGGTACTACTTTTGGGAAAGACGCAGTGGCGCTATCTCCAGTTAAGCGCAGTATGCGAGCTTTGAAATACTAAATTTAGAAGACACGTTCTTGCTAGATAGCCTGTACTGGATCGAACCCTCTGAACGTAACTTTTCAACGTTAAGGCCAGCAGCCTATTATTGCTCCCTCACTGGCAGGTTAACGCCCTTCTCTTCCACACCAAACCATTGATGGTTTGCGCAACATGGCTTGCGCTATCCTGCTAGCTTTTCGTTCTTTCTCTTGCATTTCATATAATGCTCAACAGCACCAGATCAGGTAGACACTGATGAGTAGCTTAATCAGCGGCTCAGCTTTCAGTGAACTCAGATCTCAGTGACATCATCAAAATGAGAACCTAGCGATACTGCTAGTGCAGCCACCAGTGCTTCGGAAGACTCTTGCAGCATCTTTTCAAAGTTAAGCTCACTTCTCAAGGATACAAATAAATCTAAGAAGAATAATGTAACGGCGATCCGCCTTCATCTAATGACTTCCCGTTCGCGACCATCGCCGCAGCTGTCGCCGTGAGAAACTATCCTTATTCTTCCCTTGCCAGATTCCACTCGATATTGTAACAACAGCAGCCAAGATCCCAAACACGATGGTCAATATATTATCCTGCCTGCTCAAATCCGCATTCCGCCCACTCCCATCTGCAGTATGTGGCGGATTCGTCGATAATGGTTCCGAAGTCGTCAGTCACATCAAATCCTTCATGCCGCATACTAGCAACTAATCTGTATAAACTGCAGCTCAACCCCGTCTCACCCAAGCGCGACCTCAACCTCGGGGGATTGGATCCACGTCAGAACTACTGTCCTGGCTTCGGGAACATTTGCTACAACGATCAGAATTGCAAGGATGTAGGGTGTAGTGGATGTATTTCAGCTCCTGAGGTTGATCCGCATCATACGATATGCTATTGATTGGGAAGATTGAGGGCGCAAGGGTGGGGAGTGGGGGTGGGAGCAGGCAGGAGTGACACTATTGAACAATTCCCTCATCTTTAATAGGGGTAAATTGTCTCTTTTGCCCTTATCATTGGGCTCGGCAGCTGGCCTATATAGAGCTCAGTAACCAGCTAATATCAAGCTTAGTTGCTGGCCTATATCAAGCTTAGTATTAGGCCTAGTTTTAGGCCTAGTAGTAGATCTACGTATAACTCGCTCCGCTTTCCAATTTCCGTTTACGAGTAATTATGTTATACTTGTATAACAAATACACTTTTCTTAATACAAGCTTTACTCTGTAATACGTTATGGAAAAGCAGTCTTTTTGGGTAAAGTTGAAACCAGCGCTTAAAACTGTATATTCTAACGCTCTATCTTCCTATTAAGGGACTTCATTGGTGGCGACATATCCCTGGTGAGATAGATCTCCCCAAATAAATTCGTAACGTGGAAAAATAACATCACGGAATCCATAACGCTCGCGCTTACCTCGCTTCGCAACTCCGCAAGCGCAGCATCTACCGACTTGCGCTTGTATTCCACAATCTCCAGCATCTCTTTCTTCGCCCGCTGGATTCTGGCATCAAGGCCATCATCCTCGCTGCCTCCGTCAAATTCTGGAAAATCAATACTGTTCAAATTCCCCTCCTTCCTATCCCTCTCCACAGACCCAAAATCATTCTGCTGTCGACACATAGCCGCCAGCCTCCTGCACGCGTCTTCAAGCACGTACTTCGTCTTCGCCCCACGGAATAAATTAACAGGCGGCTTTCCACTTGGCGTCGTTTGCGCTTGCGCGCCGTGCATCAGACACAGGTAGAACACGAAAGAGTACGGGCAGCTCGTGTGGTCGGCGGACGTTGTGTGCACCCAGAGGTAGTAGGTGGTCTTCGGGAGGATGCCGTGGGAGAGCAGGGTGCAGTCTACGATTTGTGTTATGTGGGCTTGAAGGAAGGTGCGCAGGGAGGAGGAGAGCCAGTTTTGGAGGTAGGAGGGGCTGAGGAGGACAAGGGGGTGGCGGAGGATGTGTGTTGCAAAGGCGACGAGCGTGGCTTCGAGGCTGGCTAGGTGCGTTTCAAGAGACGAGTCATCCTTGGATGAATCCTTGACGATGGGTGGCTTTGAATCTCCATTCGTAGTTGGGGAAGTATCGTGGGAGGCGGCGCCATTTGGCATAGTACCGTTCGCAGCGTCTGCTTTCGCTCTTTTGCGCGTTCCGTTCGCGACCTCTTCCCCATTCCGCTTCTCTCCTCTTTGACTCGCAGAAATGATAGCGCGATCGATGGCCCGACGCACATCATCCAAGTTCTCGGACAATTTCTCCGTAACGAAGCTCTCCATGTACAAATCCGTCTGGTAATTTAGCATGGAGATAAGCATCATCTCCCACAGCACTGCCATTGAGACCCTGGTATTGTGCTGGTGGTTGCATCCGATCCACGTGAACGGGATAAACTTCAAGTATTTGTGTGCTTCCGCGGAGCCAAGTTCGGGGAATATGCTGTGTTGCATATTCTGGAGCAAGGGGACGAAGTAGGAGCTTTGTGTTAGGTAGGCTTCTACCTTTTGCGGGTGGTTGGAGAATGTGGGAAGACTGGAGAAGAACTGGACTTGTTTGTCGATACTCATTGTCTGTGTTGCGCTCTGGTCGGGAACCGGGAGGTTGGCGGCCGCGAGACAGTATGCATAGCACAAATTGCTAGACGAATACGCCACCTTCTCGATCCACAAATAATCTCCATGTGTCCACAGATGCTGCCGCTCGAGAAGATAAATCTTGCCTTTCGCGAGGCAGGATATGCCTGGTGCTTTGACGGAGCTTGGCCATGGGAGCACCAGCAAAGAAGATAGCGCGAGAGTGGCGTACGCTGTTACTTCGTGCTTGGACGACCAAGATCCTTCTTCTTCTTGGTGCTCGACGATATGGATGTACATATCCAGCAACGTCGCTCTCATGGAACATGACAAGCTAGCCATGTCGATACTTGGGTCAAGTTGCTTGTCTTCGTACACCTTGATGAACCGCGTGAAGGCTTGCGCCAGGAGCATGATAGAGTAATAGACTGATGTATTCTTATTGCAGTTAGTAGGCTGTCCAACTGGGATGAGGTATCATTTACCCATTTATCCTGAGTTCTACCATTCCGCCATGCATCATCAAGAAATGCAGCGCATTTGGCAATTTGGTGAGTATGCTTTTTGAGATCATTTGATTGGAGGAGACAGGCTAGTACATTGCAGTTTGCGCTGAAACTGGGGTTTCTTTCCCCGGGATAAGTAATGAAGTAGCTGCCTTTCTCGAAGTTGGCGAGCATGGGCTCGTAATTTGCTTCTTGATTCAACATGCGGAGAGCGAGGAGGGTTTTGGCGGTGTCGTCTGCGTCTGGAAGGCAGCCTGGTGCTTGTGTACGTTAGCGTGCTTCCCGCTATTATAGTCCGAGGGAAAATTACCAAAACCCACCAACCAATCTTGGTCTTGCATTGTTTTATTTAAGAAATATGTAATATTGGTTAAATTATCCTCACCACAATCCTTGGCCGAGAATGACGTCAGGATGAGGGTTGTAGTGACCTGTCGGCAGCATTAGTTAGATTAGACCTTAAAGTTAAATGTGCGAGGTCATGCTAACTCACCCATGCCAGTTCGAATATCGGTGTTGGATATGCAGAGGGAACCCCGCCTTTGAGGCCCCCATCATCTGAGCGGTTCATAACAATACGAAGGTAAGCCTCAGCTTCGTCATCCCAAATCGAAGCATGTATCAGGTACGCCGCAGTAGAAGCCGGTGAGTTGAGCATAGATCCATTGGGTAGCTTGTGATGCTTGATCGAGTCGAAGTCCAGAGTACCAATGAACGCCTCTAGCGAGTGAAGAAGGGTCGTCTGTGCCTTTCCCTGAAGAGCCTTGCCAAAATGTGCAAGTTTCGCTTCTCCGAGCTTTGTGATTTCTTGTAGACCGGGGAATTCGAAAGATATTCCCTCTTTCCCTAACAACCGGAGGATTCCAGGGACGAGAATTTCCAGTCCTACACGATCGGTTGAATGGATGTCCCATTCTTTGATCATACTGCGGAGTGCGCTTTCAGCTCTGGAGCATCGTCCTTCTACGTTAGATGCTTTTTCACTGCTATTGCGGGAGTGGTTTTTCAGCGCGAGCAATGCGGCCAGAGTATTCAAGATGCCGTCCGTAATTGACGAGTATGATGGCCATGAGCCATCGGGTAGTTGTGTCTCCAGTAAATAGTGGAATGCTTCGGGGAAGAGGTATTCGGTCCTATCATCGATATTGTGCTGGATCATTGAAACCCATGCTGTATCATAGACCGCGGAAGAGAATGATCCAGAGTAATTCGACAAAGACTGAACGAGTTTGAAAGCTTGCTGCCCAAGAGATTGCTCTGAATGTGGCATCGTGAAAGCCTTTGGTGAAGTGGAACAAATGAGGGTGTGATGGCTGTAATATGGATCGTATACTGTAGGGCTGTAAGGCACAGTCGCCCCAACCACAGAATGGGAAACAGCTGAACTGCAATAGCTTCACAAGGCACACCAACCTTACTTGGCATTACCCAATTTATAAAACCCGGTTTTCTTGTTCCACAACTTAATGTGCTCAAGCTGCACCTGATGCATACAATCAGCAGAGGCGCGTGGAAGTACACTCAGTGCATCCTTCAAACGCAAGGGTTTAGATGGTCCTTCGCGAAAAGAGATCTGCCCCCGTCGAAAGAACACGTCACAACACCATACTGTGGTATCCGGCATAAGTAGTGTACATGGCCCGCGCACGAACAGGGGCCTCCACAACCTCAAAAGATTACTCTTCTCTACAACCACAACTAGTAAATTAATAATAAGTTATAGAAGATACTCTTAGTTAAAGACCTCTTATAACTGAGTATTCTTAAATTTCTATGGTAAAATTCAAGCTGTAGACCACCTTGTACGGTCCCTTGTCACCGCATAGACCATGTACACTACTTATGCCTGATACCACAGTAAGCCCCTGCTGAAGGTAGACCGTTGCGACTAATGCAAGCTATTACCGGGAATAACTGTGTATGCATCTTCGGGAACCGAAAATTTTAATTGCAAGGCAAAGACGTTGAACAAGTTCAAGTCCGGACATGGTACCCCATGATCGCGCTAGTCTAAGTAGGGCAACTGATTGATAACTGAGAGTGAACGCTGCACGAAAAGCCGCCCTGTACTTATTTTCTGGGATTTTGGTAGTATATGTGGTACAACGGTCGGAACCTGTTTTAGTGGATGAGACCACATAGCAGCCCCACCGCGCGGTTATATCACTGTCGATCAATATTGCCAACCACTCCACCGGCTTGCTCATAGATTACGCCCAATGATAGGACACAAGTCCGTTTCGCCTCGGCCATACTCCGTCGTCGCCTGCATATGCATGTAAGACACGTACAATACGTCAAAGTCGCATACTCAGACCAAGCGCCTTGTATATGATATGTAGGGCTGATTGTGCCGATTGGCTAATATCGATATGCTAGACCCAGGGAACCGCCCACCCATTAGCTGCACTTCACCACGTGATGAGAGATGCCTGTTGGTGGTTGCTGCTGATCACGGCACGTTATAAATAAACACCCATCTACGAATTCTCGAGCTCCTCGACGATACTGCAGTCCACGAGTCATTATGGAGCTTTTCTCTTCTGCTGTTCCATTGCTTACTGATATTCTTTACAGAATCACTGCGACGGAAATCCTTACACTTGGCTTTGGGATCTTGCTCGTAGTTTCGTCGTACCTGAACCGGGTTCCGGTCGCCGCTCCCTTCGCTGGATATCGATCATGGTTTGAGCCGACCTTTTTGGTCAGGCTGCGGTTTCTCACGAATGCTAAAAGCATTCTGACCAGCGGATACGAAAAAGTCAGTAAAAATAACCCTGTGAAATCTGCGTTTAAACTATCATCTGACGGCTAGAAGTACAAAAATGGAATGTACTACGTCCGCAGAATCGACGGCGATACTCTGATTCTGTCCAACAAATATCTCGAAGAGCTTCGCCTGGTTCCCAACACGGTCTTGAGCAATGCCCATGCACAGTACCAAGTACGCTTAAAGTGCTACCAAGAACACGGTATTATGCTCATAAACTTGTGTAGAATATTCTGGGCAAATACACGTATGCTTCGGTAGTGCTACACAGCACCCTTCACACACGCGTTCTCCTACAGCAGCTCACCCCGAGGCTTAGCTTCTACACGTTGCGCTCGAAAGCTGCGTTCGACCATGCATTGTACGATTTGATGCCCCGCTCCACGGGTAAAAAAAGCTAGATTCTCCTATGTATATTCAATACTAACACATGGGCTAGATTGGGTGGAAGTGGATATCCAATCCGTCGCGCGGAATATCGTTGCTCGAATGACGGGTGCCGTTTTCCTCGGTTCTGCAGCCTCCCGGAACGAAGAGTGGTTGAACATCAGTATCCAGTACCCGATGGACACCTTCCAGACCGCCTTTCAACTGCGCATGTTCCCTAATTTTATGCATCCTCTGCTGGCGAGATTACTTCCCTCACGTTACAGGCTCCAGGACCATCGCAGAAGAGCTGAATGTATAATCAAATCGCTAATAACCGAGCACCAGAAAAAAGTGGAAGAGGGTGTCGAGACCGAAGAAACGCTTCTTGGCTGGATGATGGACAATGCGGTGGGTACGGAAGGAGAACTTGAAGAGATGAAGTGTAGGCAGCTTGTCTTGACGCTGGCTTCCATCCATACGACTGCGCTTGCCCTCAGTCACGCCTTTTACGACCTCTGTGCCCATCCGGAATACGTCGAACCTTTGCGCGAGGAGATTGAAAGCGTCTCTAAAATGTTTCAAGGCGCCGACTTCGTCCGCCACGGCCTCCAGCGCCTTGAGAAGATGGATTCTTTTATGGTGGAGTCCCAGCGCTTCCACCCCCCTGTCCTGAGCAAGTAAACCCTTATCGAGAAATTCATCCCGAACGCCCCGCTAATACTGATGCAGTGTCGCCTCAGCGCGTCGCCATGAAGCCCATTGACCTCCATGACGGCACACGCGTCCCCTGCGGAACCCGAATTGCCTTCCCCTCCGCCGCCATTCTCATGGATGAGGCAGTGACACCCAACCCCTCCGTCTTCGACGGCTTCCGCTCGTATCGCAAGCGGCAGCTCCCCAGCGAGAAGCACCATCATCTGTGGGTGCAGACAGGTAAAGAGAACCTCGCCTTTGGGCACGGCAAGCAGGCATGCCCTGGCCGGCACTTCGCTGCGGCGGAGATCAAAGTCGTGCTGTCACGAATTATCAGCGAGTACGACATCATGTACTGGCGCGGGCAAGTACGCCCCAAAACGTTTTACTTGGACGAGAATGTGTTTCCGGATCCGACGGCGAAGCTGCATTTCCGGCACAGGGGGTGAAGATTGTCAAACGTGAAAGGTATCGTAACGTAAATACATCTTAGCCTTGCGTAATTTGATCTTCCACGATTCAGCTGTCAGTGATGTGTTTGTGTGCATGCGATTGGCAAAATACCCCGCCGCGATTACTGCACGCTGCAGCCCGCAGGCTGCAGCTTACTACCCGGATCTTCTACGCCACACCTAATCTCGCGTCGGTCTCCGAGTAATTTGCTTTGCTGTACCAAAAACCTCCCCGATATTCAGAGTAATATCGAGATGGCAAATTACCTGGCATGCGTCAATTGCCAAAGCCCGAGTTACTGGCCAGGTTTTGGCGGTAAAATACCCCGCTTAAGGAAAATTCGGCTCTGCGAGGCTACCCGGGAAGGAACAAAGGGAGACTGGGCTGATTCGTGATTATTCTAACTTATCCTCACATAGGCATCCTCCCTCTGCGAGATTCGAGATTACCTCATCTAGCCTTGTCGATTGGTTAATTCCATCGCTGTCACACCCTCGCGCCGCTTCAGGCGTACCTCGAACGGCTGTCTTTCCACAACCGTGAAGGTCCTCTGCTGATCCCACTGTAACCTTCCAGCCTCGGTATCGGCAGGCAGCAAGTCAAACCTCCATACCAACCGAGCCAAGATAAGCCGCATCTCAGCCCATGCAAGCAGTCTTCCAATGCAGGACCGCGGACCGACCCCAAAAGGCTGAATAGCATTCTGTTGATCCATTTCGAACTCAGGACCCTTGTCGTCGAGCCATCGTTCCGGACGGAATGCATCAGGATCATACCACAGCTTTGGAGACCGCGACACCGTCAATGAATGCACGTTGACGAATACCCCCTCTGGCAATCGCTCTCCGCAGACCATGCCACCTCCTGGTGGTACTATGCGTGGTGCTCCAACCGGCCTGTTCTGATTTAGTCACATGTGAATAGCTGTGTGAGGGTTGTACATCTTACGTTGGGTTGCACATGCGAAGACCTTCGTTGAGGACAGCTTTGAGATACGGCAGGTCCTTGAGAGCGGAGAGGGTGAAGTCGTCTTCACTTTTGAACGCTTTCCGAATCTCGGCAGCAAGCAATGCCATCTTGTCAGGATTCCGGACTAGATGGTTCGTCGTGCCGCTTAGCACGGTGATACTAGTCTCGCTACCCGCGACGATGAGGACACTGGATGTAGCTAGCATTTCTGGGTATGAAAGCCCGTCCACCCCTTCCTCGTCCCGTTTGATCATGGAGATTAGATCAGGTCTGTCTTTCTCGAGGTTCAAGCGGCGATTGATCTTGTCTACCGACATTTTCCAATGTTCCATTCCCTTCTTTATCACGGTCTTGGGTATAGCGAAACTCATGAGCCAGTTGAGGGCTGGATAGTATCTTAGAGTGACTCTGTACGTGGCTGCCCTAAGAGACGTAAAGATCATAGAGCACCATGGGTGGTGCTGGGAGCTTTCCAGGCATCCAAACGGCTCTCCGAAGCCCAGGTCCCCAATTTCATCGAAGACGACAAAGCTGAGCCAACGCATAATGTCGACGATGGCTCCTTCGCCGCTTGACGAAGCCAGCTTGTCGAGCTTGGAGATGAACAGCCGAACATGGGACAGAATGATGGGTTCCTGCATGCGCAATGCCTTTTCAGTAAAGGCCGGATCCATGGCCCTGCGAAAGCGCGAATGGAGCTTGATATCTAGTGCGTTTAAAACAGACGGTGGCCGCCCTTTGGCCGCACCATGCCAGAGCGCGCTCTTGGGAAACGCCGGACGGCCAGGCACATTCACGTATATGTCCTGCCATGCTTCGGGTCGCGCAAATGAAACCTCATCGGGTGCGATGCGCACTATGTCGCCGTAACGCGTATGTAGGTCCTGGACATCGGTGTGCAGCCATCCGGACCAGAGTGAGAAGATGTAGCTAAATCGCGTCGCAGCCCACCGCTTCGGCCCAGGATACTTTGATAGGGGGTGGAAGTATATGTTATAGATGGCATAGCTGAGGAGGTACTGGGGTCATTCGTCAGCGCTGAGCCAGACAGGTCCAGACTCTGCGTACCGCAATAAAGGCAGCTGTCATTCCAAACAGTTTGACGGTAAAGTCTTGGAAGATGGCGTTGAGAAGCGTCATTTTGGAAACTGCGGCTACGGCCTTGCTGACCTGAAGAATGGTGTGGCACTGAAGAGAAGCCGAGAAATTGAAAGTGAGAAGGTGGTGACAGTGCGCCCGGCTGCCTAACGGTTGGTGTTGGGGGCGTGGGGCGTGGGGCGACGACTCGTGGGCCCCTGCGCGGACCTCTGCATGACTCGGTCGACCCTCGGGTACTTACCGTGTTTGTGCGGCGCAGGTGAATTGGCATACGCACCTGTGCGGCGCAGGTTAATTTGCATACGCACCTGTGCGGCGCTGGTTAAATGCCATACGCACCTGTGCGGCACGACTATATCGAACGACTTCCTAGATTAGGACGGTGACACATGGCAGGTCAATCGCCTGCAATTTATATCCTTGGTCGACCGTTGCCCCTCTGCAGAGACGCTGTCGAATGCCTTACGTAGCGCTGCATTCTCGGTCGTGCATACAACCCAGCCGTGGGTTCTGCAGCCATGGACCGGCTGCTACAGCAATTATTATCTACACTCTCCGTGATGTGTGAGTGATGGATGAATAGACTTTTCGCTCTATCTTCTCGATAGAACATGTTGTACCCTAGACTGATCACTGTGGCTGCGCTTGCGAGCGCCACTGCATCTACGCTACTCTCGCGTGGCGTCCTCCCGCTCCCACCCGCCGGCCAGCAGCCATCATCCCTGTCACGCGAGCTGAATGCGACCGCACTATCGCTCCATGCCTCGGCCGAAGCATCTCGACAAGAAATTCTGGCGTTTCAGGCTCGCCTCGCTGAATCTAAACCGAGGTTGGATTCTCTCCAGTCGCTCATTCAGGGCGATTCGGAGGAGGCCAAGCGTGCTCAAGTCGCATGCCAGGTGGCCAAGCTCGTCTTCTCGAAAGTAACAGTTTCAAATGACCCCGACTACGAGATTGAAAAAGATGCCAATTGGTACGAAGTCCTCCACTTTCCCATTGCCCATGCTTACATACAATCGTGCTATGGCAGGTCAAAAACTTGTTGGCTCCCGGCTGCGTGCTTCATCAGACCGCAAAACTCGCTCGAAGTCGCCGCGATATTAAAAATCATCGCGCAGTTGCAGGCAAAGTTTGCCATCAGAAGCGGCGGACACAATGCCAATGCAGGGTTCAGCAGCATCGACGAGAATGGTTTGCTCATTGATACCCAGGACCTTCAAGTCCGCACCCTGAATGCGGATGGATCCATGACTGCTGGCTCTGGAAACCGCTGGCAGGATATGTACGACTTTTTAGACGGCCATGGTCTAGGTGCTACTGGTGGGCGCCACGACGGTGTTGGAGTCGCGGGGTTTCTTCTCGGAGGTAAGGATGTCCCTACTCGCTCACCCGTACCCTAATCGTACAATGTTTCAAGGTCAAGATGCTCATCCATGCAGGAGGCATGCCATTCTTTCCTAATCTGTATGGCCTGGGCGCTGATAGTGTTGAAAACTTCAAGGTATGGCAAAGCCAGATTCGGGAGAAATCGTTGAGCGCGGTGCCACATATGCTGACAATTGAAGGTTATTCTAGCAAACTCTACAGTTGTAAATGCGAATGCAAAAAGCAACAGAAACCTTTTTCAGGCGCTCAAAGGAGGGGCATCTAATTTTGGTACCATTCGCATCTATCCCTGGTAAATCAGCCACAGACTCACTCCTACTTTTAGGGATTGTGACTGAATTTCGGATTCGACCTCATCCTATTCAGCGCATATGGTATTCCTTGGACATTTACGACCCAGCAAATTACAAGGCCGTTCTAAATGCGACGATACAAAGCCAGAGCGCTATGGAAGCGGACCCCAAACTTGGCCTTTTCGTTAATGTTGGCCCTCAATCAATGTTTGTGGGCAAATTTTACGCACAATGGAGTACATTTCCAAGCGCTTTCGAAGCGTTCAGCCACCTCACGCCCATTCAAACCTTCCTGCCACCGACGAACGGAACTCTCAAGAATTTAGTCGCTGCGATCAACACGCACATGGGAGAAGCCAAGTAAGTATTCTCTTTGTACTAGGCCGTCTAAGAACCTTACTGATACACCGATTAGAAGAGAGCCGTATGCGGTAAGCCATGGTATAGACCACGAGCTTTACGTTAAAATCCATGAAGAGTATCTTGCGCTGGTGAATTCATCACAAACATCTACAGCGACACTCACATACACGCTCCAGCCGGTAGGAAAGTCGTGCGTCGAATCAGGTAGGCAGCGTGGTGGAAATTCTCTCGGGCTCCAGCTCGCACCACAGACGTGTAAGTAGACATCTATATCCGCCAGTCCCATTACAGGAAACATTAACATCGATCAGGGCTTGCCCCCCTGGTGGAGTGGACATCGCAGGAAGAAGACAAAGCTTCGCATGAGCTGGTTACTGAGATGGGCGACAGGGTCAGAGCAATCTCGAAAGATCGAAATGCTTCCTTCGCCTATCAGTTCATGAACGACGCGTCACACGTGCAGAAACCGCTATCAAGCTACGGATCACTATCATTGTCGAGCATGTTGGACGTCAGTGCAGCTTACGATCCGAGCCAACTGTTTCAAAAGCTTCAGAACTCTGGATTCCTCCTGTCACGCACGTAAGATGCGCCAAGGTATTAGATTCGGCGTGTCCGTCTTTGATAGTCGTGTGTAGCGCCGTGTGTAACGAGCTCTGATCTTCGCAAGGTGGCTGGCATGGGCGTTTCGTAGGTATCCATGCAACAAGTGCGGTGCTACGGCATCGGGGTTCATCACATTGCCGCTTGGCATTTCTAGCCCCCAAAGCTGCAGGCCTCTTAGTGAGACATGAAGGCAAAAGAACTGCGTCCGGTGTGCCTAGCATCCTTGAAATGCCTCACATCGAATCAGACGACCCAGTGTACTGGATTGTTGACAAGGGAGTGAAGGGGATGCAACCTGCAAGGATCTTATCAATCCGAGTCGCCCCCAGCCCCGCACTTTAAGGAAAGTCCGTTGGGCGATCACCGGTTGGCTGCAGATACGCGCGGGTGCGTC
Organism: Darksidea phi; assembly: GCA_030770425.1. NCBI lineage: Eukaryota > Fungi > Ascomycota > Dothideomycetes > Pleosporales > Lentitheciaceae > Darksidea > Darksidea phi. The sequence continues at coordinate 12,665 of JASJFT010000070.1, forward strand.
CCTTAGTTTATTCCCACCAAGCTTATCCCGTTCTATTTAGCCATTTCGCGCAAGGCGATTTTCTTCTCCGCGTGGTCAGTCCCTCACCAGTGACACCCCGAGCAAACGCACCTTGAGTCACATCTCAGCGCACCCTACGACGCCTTTTTCCCAATTTTTCGCTGCGCTGTACTATCATGGGTTCTGCTGGTTCTGTACCGGCTGACTTTGAGAGCGAGGCGCGCGGCATCGCCGTGATGCTGATTGTGCTCACCACGGTGGCAATCATCTCGCGACTGATTTCGCGAACTGTTCAGCGCGCGAAAATCGGTACGGATGACTACCTTGTGGCCCTCGGCTATGTAAGTGAAATAGGATTTGAGGATTGAGACATGCTGAGAGAACTTAGCTACTCAATTTAGGGCTACTCGTCACAATTTTGCTGGGTAAGTGACAAGTCCAGCTCTAGAAGCTCATTGACTAGACATTAACGATGTTCAAGTGGCTCATTATGGAGGCGTTTCTCTGCCCAGAATGGCAAAATTGTCAAAGGCAGACGCACTTTCCTTGAAAGACGTACGCCATATTGCACCTCAACGCGAAAATGCGTCACTAACCCACAAAACAGACGACCACTGCGCTAGCCTTCCTCTACACTTTCGCAATCATCAGCATCAAGATGTCCGTGCTTTTCATGTATCGCCGCATCTTCACTCTCAACGAAACATGGTTCCGAATTGGATGGTGGGCAAACTTTCTGCTGATTTTCCCATGCTACACCGTGGCCTCCGTTACTCTTACAGCCTGGCAAGTCAACAACAGCCAGAAATTTGGTGCGAACAATGTCAGTAAATACAGCGCATACGCACTTGGCTCGGTAAATGCGATTTCGGATGTGCTGGTTCTGGTTCTCCCCGTCACAATGGTGTGGCGCCTGGTACTCCGACCCCGAGAAAAGGCTGCGATAATTGGAATTTTCCTGCTTGGTTTAGTGTGAGTATTGTTGAAGCGGCTCAAGGTAATGGTTGCTGACACCTATTCTTAGGGCCACGTCAATTTCGATAATGCGGGTGGTTCGATTTCGCATCAAAAGAGAGCACCACTGGAACGCAGCATACGCCTTCTACAACGACTCCGTGACATCCTCGACGGAAACATCTGTGGCGCTTATCTGCGTCTGCCTCACGGTCGTTAAGCCGCTGTTGCGCAAGACGAGGGACATTGCGGCTTCGGGCGCTGCTTCGCTAGTCAGTTTGATCTCCCAGGGCTCCGGCGGGAGAAGATCAAACAGGTCGAAAACTAGTGGAGCGGACTCGGTACGAAGTGTTCACGGCAGCATACATTCCAGGAAGCATAACAAGGGGATTACGAAGATTCATCAGTATGATCTCGACGAACTTCCGAAGAAGCCTTCGAGCAGCCATGACGAGATTGCGTTGGAGCATATGCGTCCATGGGACGGCGATTAGAAAGTTATGTTGAGTCTTGATGAGTAGGGAATAAGGCAGGACATGATTTGGACTCGAGTACACATATGTCACTGGTGGATTCTGGGAAACAGTCACTCTCTATCGTAGTTTTTTTTTATGCCGCTTGTAACCTACCTAAATGGTGGTCTGCCGACTTGTAAAAATGCATGTAACCAACCATAAGATACAGTGGTACTTGCTGAGCCACCTTTTTCGAGGAAACAATGCTGGAATGATAGCTCATTGGGTGCGGTTTTAGCAATATGAAGATTAATGAAGTGGTATGCGCCTTTCCTCGTTACATGCTACATCTAAGGAATGTCGATTTCCTGTAATGACACGGACTTCATTGCGGGCTTTGGCGCCTTGCTTTGCTCAATGCCGCATCAAAGGGGTTTCGGTATCGTGGTACCTATGCAGCACTCCATTCGCGGACCGATAGAGGTAGTGCAACCAACGTGACCGGAATGGTTTCCACGAATGAACATTCGAGGTGACCACAACCGCTGCACCGGCTAATCTCTCTCCATTTCACATGTGTGATGTTGCTGCATAGCTCACCGGACTGTGGCGAAGCTGTTGTTTATCCTTCTTGGCGGGCTTATTTCCTGGGCGCTTACCGGGTTTTATCGCTCATGACTATAACTGTAACCTGGAGTTGCTCTCTGTTCTAATTGGCTCAACTTAACTCACCTCCGCGGACTTTACCTTTCGCAGTGCGGGGCGTTTCTGAGCCCGACGAGCACATCTCCACCCTCTCTAGTTCGATAATCCAACCCGTCCGCGACACAGCGCACGCATTACTACACGAACAGCCAGTCCGACGAAGCCAAAATGGGTCCTCCACAGTTCATCTTCGGCGGAGGAGGCTTAACTGAAGCTTGGAGAGAAGACAACATCTCCGAGTTGATTGAAGCACTACAGCAGTCCGGAATCAATCGAATTGACAGCGCTGCAGTCTACCCCTATAGCGCACCGGGTGGTGCTGATCGATTGTTGGGTAGCAGCAAACTTCCCGATAAAGGCTTCGCTATTGACACGAAAGTCCTATACTTCGGCGATGGTAGCGGCACCATGACAGCAGAGGCGATCCAGAAATCTCTCTCCGGCAGTCTCGAGGGCTTGGGAGTTCAAAAAGTAAGTAATTTGTCAACTCAATCGACTGTGCACCCAACATCCATAATAACTAACGATTTTAGCTCAACGTCTTCTACTGCCATGCGCCCGACAAGCAGACGCCCGTTGCCGACCAAGCTGCGGCCATGGACGTGGAGTACCGCAAAGGCTCCTTTGCCCAGCTAGGCGTTTGCAACATATCCGTCGAGATGCTGGAAGAATGGCTCCAGGTTGCGGACGAGAAAGGGTTTGTCAGACCCACCGTCTACCAGGGGCAGTACAATCTGCTATGCCGCACCTACGAGGCTACGCTGTTTCCACTCCTTCAAAAGCACAAAATTAGCTTTGTGGCATTCAGCCCACTGGCAGGAGGCTTCTTAACAGGAAAGTTGACGTTCTCGAAGGAGCCGGAGGACCTTAAGGGGACGAGGTTCGAGGTCTCAGATACGAATTTCGGTGGTATGCGATACAGAAGCTTCTACGATAAGCCGGCCATGCATGAGGCACTGCAGAAAGCGGCACCTGTTTGCACTGCCCGTGGTGTTAACTTGGGGGAGGCCGCGTTGCGCTGGCTCCTGTACCATTCTCACCTGAATGGTGACAGAGGCGATTGTGTGATTATTGGCCCGAGTAAAATCTCACAGCTTGGTAGTTACATGAAGGCTAAGAGCGCTGGCCCTCTGCCGGAAGATCTTGCGAAGGAGTTAACTGCTCTCTGGAGTGATCAAGTCAAAGAAGCCGCAGCCCCAATTATCGAATATTGAAGAGGGAAGAAGTTTGGGAATTGCCACCTGCGCAGCAATACTGGACTGCTCTTCGAAGTTGTGGATCGACTAGTACGGGCTCTAATGAGCCTTCGGGGCGGGAGGTACACATTAGACCATATCTAGCTATCATGGACTCTCATTCTTATTATTTTTTAAAATCTTATAATCGCCTCTTCTTGTATTCTTTCTTGTTAACAATAACTCTAATCCTACGAAAGCGCCAGTAGCGTATAGTGGAGAGCCTGTATTAGTTATAAAGCTCCGCATGCCAAAACCCGACTGGCTTCGAAGCTGGATGGTCCGCGTGTAACAGAGACACGGCCAGCACTCCACCGGTGTCAGGCGCCGTATTGCTTTTCTGGAACAGACAAACGAGGGATGGAGCTGCCTCCAAGATAGTTTCGGCACAGAACTTGAGAGCGTCATCGGCCAACCAAGCAGACCCTCTGCTATTTGTTTCTGTGACGAGGAGGAGATATGCGCTTAACGCATAACGGATCATGAATTGCTCGCTGGATTCAGCGTCCTGAATGATATCGGCAAGATATCCAAGTCCGCAATGGATGCGCGGAGTGGAGGAGAAGTAGACACAGATTTGCAACGTCTCAAACGAATTGTTGTCCATGGCGTATGCGGGCAAAGCGAAACAAGCGAACTAAAAGGGAGCAAGTGGCAGTCAAGGTAACAAAGCCGAGGATGGCTTTGCCTCATGGCCCTTTCCCACAAAGTCCTAAAGTCTTGCGATTTTGCATTCCAAGTCCAGGAAAAGAGGGCGGCTGGTGAAGAATGCCTCATGCAAGTTCGGCATACCGCATACTCGCGGCTAAAGTAAAAACCTTGCGAACCCGCTTTTACCACGCCGCAAATTGTCATTTATCAATATCGAGAGCAAACGGTGAAGGGTACGGAAATGATACCCAACGCTTTGCGGTTACGTAGCCATAATCCTTCCGGCCCGTGCAGGGATAAGTCCCCAATCCAACACTCAGCATCGGACAATTTTGCCAAGCAGCTCTGATCGCCTTTGCCCTTCCTCACAAGCGCACCTAGCGTTGGGCGGATCGCGATCCTGTAAAGCCTATTGGATACCACGACTCTAGTCTGCGTCAAAGCTTTCCGGATTTCGCTGCTGTGCCTCCGTCATGCAGTGTTCCCCTCATGTGCTTTAACGGCATCGCTGATACCTAAACTTACGCCTCAATTGTGCGCGTCTCCCCTCGACCGCCAAACGCCCTATAAAAGAATGGCCCACATCGCTTTTTAGAGGATTTTCCGCACTACGGCACCAGATCACTTCCTCACTTCCTTTAAAGTTATTGCTATGCCTTCAGAAGCACAGATTTATCACGGCAACTGCCACTGCGGGGAGGTGAAGTTCAAAGCAGCTCTTCCTGATATTCGGTCCTCCAAAGTTATCCGCTGCAACTGCTCCATTTGTACCAAGAACGGATACTTGCTTGTCTATCCTAAGCGCAAAGATTTCGTCATTACGGGTGGAGAAGATCGTCTTTCGACTTATTCGTTTGGCACGGGGGGGAGGCCACACAAATTTTGTGGGCGGTGTGGTACAAGCATCTTTATTGATTTTGGAGAGGCTGAGAGTGAGATTGAAAGGGAGGTAATTGCCCTAAATGTAAGTGGTTACCTCTTTCTTAGTTTAAGGTTTGCCTAATAGGGTTGTAGGTCAGGACGTTTATTGGAATTGAAGACGTTATGGTTGATTTGCAAATTAGAGACTTTGATGGAAAGAACAAACTTATGCCACCGTACCAAACGATGTAGGGGTTAGGTTTGGCATAGAGTTGTAGTTTGAACTCGCGGGATTAACTTCTGTTCATTGGGGTTTGGGGCGCAGAGGGTGGTACAGCCTCGGCATTCCATGTACGGCTCTTGCATACCAGTCATAGCTACAGTATCATGTACTGAAGGCGATCAGGATATGTAATACAGAGAAGAACTACGTAGCTCTTAAATGGTATTTGATGTAGGGGGGAAGTGTTGTAGTGTGGGCTTCCCTATTTGTGAGTCGATGCCTATGGAGGCGATGGCGTTGAAGCCTATGATCCACTCTCGCCCAAGGGCCAGGACAGCTTCCAAGAGTTCTATGCACCTTTCCATATAGGCCAATCTCCACGACACCTGTTGCTTAGGCCATACGGCTTCTATAAGATCTTTGAGTGCTTGTACTAGCAATTATTGAGTCTGCAATTCAATACTACGCTCCACGGATTTCTGCAATCCTACGTCGCACCAACAACCGGGATTAATATCGTGCTGTGAACGGAGTTTTGCAGTTCCTAGTGTAACGACCTAGCCCTGCGCTGCTAGGCCATACAACCTTCAAAAAAGGTGCGAATGATCTATCGTGAGATATTCTAGCGCAGAATAGTATATATACGCAGCCCTTCGGCTAGCGGTTGTAAGCCCCGCGCGCTCGGGCCATTCGGCCGCGCGGTCTTACACCTAGACCACCCAAGTTGAACGTCGCTGCTTCAAACTTCTCATAGGACACGGCACGCATTTTGAAAGTTCTCAATTATGTCCCAACGACTGATTGATTCAATATCCGAAAAGCCTCGAACCAAAGATGTCGAAATCCTTGTTCTGGGCTTCAGTAGAACTGGTGAGTCAATGAGTCCGCCTTGTCACGTACTTACTGATTCGAACAGGAACATTTTGTGAGTTCTCCGGATGCTCGAAGTGAATATTTCCTCCTAACCAAGCGTAGCACTCAAGACGGCGCTAGAGAAGTTAGGTTATAACCCCTACCACATGGCCGTCGCGATCCGAAACCGGCATCTACGGTACTGGGAGGAAGCACTGCGGGCAAAGTATTTGGGAGACGGACGGCCCTTCTCTAAATCGGACTTTGACAAGATTCTATGCAACTATGATGTAAGCTCGTGCGCTCCCTTCTAAAACCCCGAGACTCAAGCCAACCAGGTTCTGGAAGATATTCCCAGTATCCTCTTCGTCGACGAGCTCCTCGAATTCTATCCCAATGCGAAGGTCATACTTACGAATAGAGACGTGGATAGCTGGCTGGAGTCGATGAATAAGACGTTCTTCGCCATCACGGAGTGGAAAACCATGCCGTATCTTGCCGCTTGGGACAACGTACGTCTTTCTGATTATTATTCTTGTCGCATCAGATACTTAAATACTGAGCAGGCACTATGGGGCCCATACATGCGTGTTTTGCGCATAATAATGACACACTGGGGCCGTGGAAATCCGAATGACCGTGTAGCCCTTCGTCAGACCTACATCGACCACTACGCTCACGCGCGTTCAAAGGTCTCCAAATCAAACTTACTCGAGTTTGAATCGGCACAGGGGTGGGAACCGTTGTGTCATTTTCTGGGGAAGAAAGTGCCCGAGGAGGAGTATCCGCGGTCGAATGACGCTGCTTCAACGGTAAATGTTCATACCTTTTTGTATTGGCTAAGGATTGTGAAGTTGAGCTGGAAGCCTTTAGGGGTTGTTGCAGCGCTTGGGGTGGCGATCTGTTTAGGATACCAGAAGGTGTATGAGTAGACTGTTGATGCACTACATTTGCCTTTTTTCTAGAAGGATACTCCTGATCGAATTTTATACTATCTCCATAATCAATCGATCTATGCATAGTTTCTACGACTCTAGACATAAGATCTGGGCCCAAATATACGACTATATCTCCTAGAGAGACTATTATATATTCAAGGTGCTAAGGTTACTATAGAGGTATATCTCCTAATAGATTCTACTATTAGTAATCATAGTACTCTAGTAATAAACTATAAATACCCAAAAACAAACACTAAAAAATCAACTGTACATGAAAAGAGTGCAACGCTTGCCGTCGGCCACGACTGGTCACACGATGAGACAGTGGGCGGCCAATACTAGCTTCATCCAACATGAGCCTCAACACGCGACTCAGAGGGAAGGGGGGCGGAGCAGGAGAGGGGAACTGTTGGAACGTCAGTACTTATCATCAACCTAAAGTACCTCGACAACGCTCGCTGAACTGGATCTAGGCACTTCCCGCTTATCAGCAGCAGGCGCTCCGCAAAGCCCACCAAGTCTCGCCCTAGTACGTACTAGCAATCCAGATGAGAATGTCGGCTTCCAGGACTCATGATCTCATGACTCCACCTCCTTCCGTTTGCACCTGCTTGAGATGTATTAGGTGAGGCTCGTATTAATCTAGATTTTGGATCACAAAATGGGTCGACGGCATTTCAGGTCGAACTAAAGGTGAGGACTTCCGCTTCTGCAGCAATTACTTTGATGGTAGTCAGCAGCGTTACTGGAGTAATTCCGTCCGCCGACAGAAACCCTCGAAAAGGAGTCAAAAGTTCCTAGATATAGTTGAAATTAAGTCCGTCATCTCTTCGCAAGCCCTTCAACGGAAATTGCTGGGCTGAACATGCCCGTTTGGCACCGGCGAAATCGATCCTCATGTACTTTACCAAATACGCGATATCGAGGCTAGACGCGTCTGAAGATAACTTCGGACGATTAACGTTGCGACTGCTACGCCAATCCCGACTTAGCTAACCAAATAGGGTAAGCTTCAGGCCGCCCATCTTGTTTCTCTCACCTGCTGCTTACCAGAACGTCTCACCCTCAACAACGTCAAAGCCGATCCATTCTCAAACGCTCTCCTATCCAAAGCGAACCGAGACATGAAACTCATTCTTTCCGGCTCGACCGGGCTCGTGGGCACTGAAGTTATCCGCCAGAGCTTGCTCAACCCCGAAGTAACCTCTCTAATCGCGCTTACGCGCCGGCCTATCGATGTGTCAGCCATTGCTGCGAGCATGGGAGATGGAAAAAGTATCACCGTGGACAAAGTAAAGAGTGTAATCTTGCAGGATTTCACGGATTATCCCGATGAGGTGAAGAGAGATTTGGCTGATGCTGATGCATGTATATGGTATTACGTCCTTCAGCTTCATTCTTAATCGCGAGACAAATACCAGACACAGCTAATTATGTTGGATACTCAAGGGCGCTTGCGTTAACACCGATGCGATCTAAACAATATCCACGGGACGATGTCGTTCGTATCAACAAGGACTACTGCGTCGCAGGCATGAATGCTATCGCCGAAGCGCGCCGGGCGACTGGCAAGAACACTCCCTTCCGGTTCATGTACATGAGCGGTAGGGGTATTTCGCGCGACATGAAAAAGAAGCCATGGATACTAGGCGATTACCAACTTATGCGCGTGAGAACTCCCTTGTCTTCCATTGGACATCTTCACGAGAGTTATTCTGACCGTTATCAGGCCGAAGTTGAAAGCCAAGTTTTCGATTTTGCCGCGTCGCACGTAGAGCCCGGCTGGAAAGCATGCGTCGCTAGGCCTGGGCTTATTGGCGGATTTTCCGGCGCAGTAGGGATGATGAAGAATGCGGCGGTTACGGCGTTCGGATGGGTGGGACATACGGTTAGTGTACAAGAATGTGTGGCGGCAATGTTGAAGTATTGTGTAGACGGATTCGAGAAGGACACGCTCGAGAACGAGGACATGGTAAGGTTGGGCAGGGTGTAGGGTAGCTTTCACTCTTTAACCAAGGCCACGGCAGTTTGTATATTTTGAATAACATGCACGCATATGTCTTACTTAATTGATCACAACCTCCAGCCTTAGTTTGTCCGTGCGAGATCCACATCCTCCTCACAATTAAAGATGCACCAGAGCATCTAGTATGATGTCTAGCAGTACTTGCTACTAGTGTAAAGAAGCCTTGGTATAATTGACTCCCTATCCGACCTTAAGCAAAAATGCTACGATGATAAGTTGTTGACGCTGATTAAGGGTAAAGATGAGGGGCGAGTGTAAAACTAGCCGTGCCCAAACTAGACCACGAAGTAAACACTTTCATATGTTGCAACTAATTCAGTCATTAGGAGGTAAAAGTTGGAACTGGGAAACAATGAGAATGAAGATTCCAACGTGCAACGGAGACAAATTGAGGGGGATTGGTGTGGACAGGGGTATGCATGTATAGCAAAATACTAAAGGTTCGACCTCTTCATCGCAATTTAGGCACACCATGTTCTAGCATTATGTTTATAGAAAACATGCTAAAAAAGAAACTCCTACAGGCAGAGGCGGCGCAGGCTGCACAAGCGGTTGAAAAGTACGAGTCTGTAAAATCATCTAAACAGGCGTCAAGGGGCAGCAACTAGAGCAAACGTAATCGTTTACTACTCACGAAGCTGCCGCTCCATTCCCTCCCGCCTCACCCCTCCACTTCCAAAAGCACCGCCACCACACCCCCCTCACCGTCCAAACCTCATCCCAAGCCTTCTCCTGCCCATCTACCGGATATCCCACATACACCTGATTAGGATGTCTCATAGCCAGCGGCCACAGATGCCTCGGTCTCTGTACTAGACTGACGATCAGCGGATACACGTCGTCAAACACAAGGCTTCCAAGGATCCTCAGCTTGTTCTGGAACCCCGGCGCTGTTTCATGGATGAGCTGTGGGTTGTAGGTCATGGTGTCAATGAGCGTGAAGAAGCCGCCGTAGTCGCCATATGGGGCGCGGGCTTGGAAGGCGGAAGGTGGGTCCATGTAGGAGGCGTATGAGGCGGTGTCGATGACGAAGAAGTCTTGTCGCCACGCGCGGCGGCGCATTTGGTTCGAGATGGAGAAGGTTTTGAAATGGCTGTTGGAACAGTTAGAATGTGAAGTTAAGCTATAGGCCATTTTGGTCAAAACTTGCCGTTTCGCTGCCTCCACGTCATCGTGTGGAAGACCGACTTCCTTCCCATCAATCCATTGCAGACCCATGTTCTCCTTTATCTCGCCGAAACCTTCGACCCACTCTCCAGATCGCGAGAAATCAGCGTACAGCTTTGACTTGAAGGTTTCCCACTCTTCCTTAGACGGCGTATGCGTAAGCATATACACCACAAACCCCCATTTCTGGTCCGACGGACCACCATGCGCCAAACTCCATTCGGTCCGTGAATGCAGAATAGTAATCCAATGTTCGCGTCCTAGGGTCTTCGGTTCGCCACGTTGCTCGCGGCGCATGTACTCGTAATTCTGCTTCATCTCTTGCACGAGAGAGTCAATGCCCTCGCGACATCGCCGAAAAGCCTCCGGGTTTTCGAGAGCTCGTTCGGAATGCGGCCAAGGGAGTTGCGCTGCTATTTCATTCCTTTCGGCTTGTCGGAGGGGCGGGGGTAACATGGAGCCTACGGCCTTGGAGTAATTACGGCGGGGCGCGGGAAAGCCAGTGAAACCGTCCAAAGGCATCATGATTACGAAGTCGGCACAGTTGTGAACCTTATAGAGATCGGCCCAGCAAGCGAGGAACTTCTTCGCATCCTCGGAAGCGTTCGCAGCACCCTTTGCGTCGGCAATAGCTTCGTACTCTGCCTTGCCTTTAGCAATAATCTCGACAAAGCGGTCATGGAGCCAGCCATATGTTCTGCCGACCATTGTTTCAAAGAGATCAGTCATGAACTCCAGCCAAAGCGCCTTCAAATCGACGCGAGCATCGACGCCATTTTGCGCGCGTCTCGCATTCAAGGCGTCTTGGAAGACACCCAACTCTCTTGCGATGTAGTTGAAGCTATCCTTAATTCCACGGACGATAGTCGTATCACCAAGCCATACAAATGTCTTTACAACATCGCTCAAAAACTCAAACGCGAGTTGCCAATCCTTCGGGTCGTCGAGTTTCTTCTCTTTCCATCTTGCACCGGACATGGGCACCATGCCTTCCCACAACCGTGCGCGCATGCACGAGATTTTGCATGAGACAGTGACATGAAACCGATCCGGGGAGTTCAACATGCGCGACTCCAACGATGTCGGTTCGCGGTTCCACGGTGCGGGTGCCCAATCTGCATACCGTTTGCCAAATAGCGAGACTTCGTCTTCTACGATGAGGGCTAAGGTGGTCTTTGCGCCGGAGTAGAGGTTGCCTTCGAATATAAAGTCGAGGAAGAAGTAGAGTGTACTTGTAGGAAGTAGGCGATCGACTAACCATGTGAGCGCGCGTAGTCGCTCGTAGAAGAGATGCGCGCCTTACCCACTTCCAAATTATCGATCGAGTCGCGATTGAATCCCGTCCTTTTGGGTGATGGCAGAGTAAACAAGGTATTGAAGAGCATGCCGAAGGCATCGGCGAACTCTGGAGGGATGTGTGAAGGAGGCGGCATTGTTCGATGGAAATGAAACTTCGCAAAGCCAAATAGAAATGATGTGAAGTTTTCCTATGTGGCATACGACGCGTCTTAATGTGTATGACGCGAAAATAATGCGGCAATGATATGCACGCGAGAAGAATCCTTCAGGATGCTGCCTGAACTCCGGACTACGCCACGCTAACTGCTGACGGGTAGGCCGGGGGAGCACGATCAGGCACCAGCCAACCATGAATACACGCTGATAGTTGACGTCGGAAATGAATGAGACAATGTCAGATGAGCATTCAATACTATATTGCAGCTTTTCGAACGTCCATAGTCCTAACTAATGCCGAAATTTGCACCCAACCACTGCACCCAACGCTAATAGCAATTTACTCGTCATAATGCAGCGTCAAACTCGTCGGTATCGGGCTCTCCCTCGAGCTAGCATCCAAGTAGTGTCTCATTTTCACCCCTCCTGCAATCTCATGCTCCGTGATCGTAAACCTGCCCTGTCGTCCTGGAGCCCTTCTCACATTCTTCAACTTAAACACCTCCCTCAGCGTAGCAACAAGGGAGCATCCCACCAGCCTAGCGCCGAAGCAGAAATGAAGACCGTGGCCCAAGAGAATATAGTCCTTGAGCGGGCGGTGCGGGTTGAGCTTTTCGGGGTCGGGAAATGCGGTTGGGTCCATGGCGGCTTTGGATGTCGCGATTAGGATTGTGGTGCCAGCGGGGATGTGGACGGGGCCCCGCACGCCGTCGTTTACGGTGATGTCTCTGGCGGCAACGCGGGGTAGGCCGGGCACTACCCCCGCATGGCGCATACCTTCGTATACGAAGCCTTGCAGCTCCCGCTCGGAGTCGGCGTCATCCATGTTCGCGAGCTCAATGATACGTTCCTTGTACTGCTCGTACCCAGGGCTGAGGTATAGATCGATTAGAAGTGAGGCTTGCTGTGTGAGATTGCCAGCGACAGGCGCACCCATACCAATACAATCACCAACCAAATCCCCTATTGGCAACTTCGTATCATTGAGCGCATGATAAAGACGGTCAGCTGTTGGTCCAACCTCGAAAGCGCTGCCTTTGGCCATCCAGTCAACAACGTGCTCCTTGAGCCCTTGCTGAGTCTTGAGATGTGTTTCAAAGATCTTGCGCAAACCCTCCCCCGCTTTCATCGCACCTTCGCGCAGTTTCCACTCATTACCAGGGATGATATTGAAGCTTTGGTACATGAAGAGGACAAGATAAGCGGTGAAGGCTTCGTAGATGGATAAGAGGCCGCGAGGCTGCTCGGGAGTCTTGAGAGGGAGGGCAAAGCGGTCTGCGAGCCATAGGATTGGCGTGATGTTGGTGACATCGCGCACGATATCGATAGATTTCCTGCCCTTGGTAAATGACAATGAGTTCTTCTCGATAAGCTTCTTCACGTTGGTGGTGAAGAAAGCGGACACGTTCTTCTCAAAGTTTTCCTCAAAGAAGACCTTGTGTAGAATGTTAGACCGCTCATCGTGCCGCTTGGCATCGTCCCAGCCAATCATAAAATCGTGACCGTCAGTGCAGTTACGAATCGCTGCTTGATACATAACGCGGAAGTTGTCGCGGTCTTCCCAGACCCTTTTGCAGGCCTCGTGGGTTTGAATGCTGATGAGCTCACGGTCGCTGGGCATCCGAGCAATGTCGTACTTGTGAAGAACGCCGTTGTCCTTGAGGATGCTTTTAGCCGCTTCAGGTGTGTAAAAGGGTAGCAGAACGTAGGGCGAAGTACCCTGAAAAGCAGTGGGCAGACCATTGAAAAAGAGCTTCGGCAGGACGCCCCCGTACGCGCCGCTTGGGCTAGCATCCTGCAGCTTAGCCGCACCCCAGTGCGTCAACGTGTTGCTGTTGAAATCGTAACTCAAGAAGCGATCACCCCGCACGAGCGCAACCGCATCATCGAGAATACCGCGACCGGTAGTCTGACCGGGACAGACACCGCTGCCGGGCATAGCAGGCTTCGTACATTCAGCCATCAGGCCGGGGTAGAGCTCCATATTTTCGATGTTTCCATAGAGAAGCTCCGCCGCCCGAGCAACCTCCTTGTCGGGGTTCCAGTCCTCAAAGGTTTCGTATGCCTTCAGATTCAGATAGCGTCGGAACTCGTTGAGTGTGCAGACGTTGAACACGTTGCGTGCCTGCAGCTGACCCATAATGTCGACGATTTTGAGACTCGCTGGAGTGCCATGTGCACCGAATTCATGCGCCGGTTCTTCAACGCAACTCTTGATCAGATCCGCGAGCTCGCTGTCCTTGAAGCGTCCGTCTGGTCCTCGCTTGAGGCCGCCGAAGGTCCAAGACCGTGGCTCCGTCTCCACCAACTTGTGGCCATAGTCCTTCATGATTTGGTGATACATTTCGACAGTTACCTCTTCGACTGACTGGATGTCTGGGAACGTATGTCGGATAATGTCCTCCATCCACTTGTCGTCGGCGGCGCTTAAAGCGGCATGCCAGTGGTAGAGTACAGCAAATTCGACCGAAACAACATTGCCACTTCCGCGTTCGACGCGCTTGCCGCGATCTTTGATTTCTTTGCCGAGATCGAGCGACCATTCAGACTTGGCACGTGGTGTGTTGAGAATGGCGGAGACATAGTCATGCAATACGACAGACGCAAAGAAGCCAACGTTGATGTTGCGGGTAATTTGGAAGATGTCTTCATCTTGCCTGTGACGCATGTAAGTTCCTGGTTGGGTGATGGCTTGCTTTCTACTTACCACTTCTGGCCATCCTTGTCTAGCTCGTCCCATGGTTTGTATTTCCCATCCTCGTTCACCGAGAGCAGTCCTTCAGCAATGACGTTATGATTCCGAGAAAACATGAGGAGCACTGCGACGACACCCGGGGGCATCATCATGATACGTTCCGAGGCAATCGAATCGGGGTAGATCAAGCCGTTGTGGTAGGTCCGCACCCGCACTTGTTCCTTCTCAGTGTTGCCGTACAGCGTGCTGAGGTCTACGTAGCTCGACGTCTCGTTGATCCACTGGTTTTTGCGGTTGGTCTGGAAGCATTCGTGGATGACGACCGTGGCGAAGGAGAAGAAGAGTCGGTTGAGACCAGACGGGTGCTTTCGGAACGGTCCCTTGCGCTTGAGCAGGGCTTCGTAGACGTCCTCCACGTTGGGGAGATTCGGGCCCTTGGGCTTTAGCGGTGGCACGCTGCGGGAGTAGGGCGACCCAGCCTTGCCCATCTCAGGGTGCCATGGACTGTTGTTGCCGCCGTCATGTCGTCGATATCGAGAGGACGGGCCCGCGAGGGCCGGTGGAGGGTGCGGCAGGTCATGCCAGAGCATCTTGATGAAGGCATCGGAGACCTTTGCACTGAGGCCACTGTTCAACGGTAGCTCTTGGAGCATGGCAACTCCGTGCTCGAGCAAGAGCTCCTTGTCGTCGATAGGCTCCCCGCTTGCCAACTGGGGGATGGCTTCGAGCATGGTCGCGCCATTCTTGAAGCCCAGATTGGCGAGGTCCTGGACAATACTCGTTTTCTCGCTGCTCGTCATGCCGCTGGATGCTTCTGCAGCCCTTCCATCTGAGGCCTTCGTCGGCTTCTTCTTTATACTCCCAATGAGGGAGCGCAGCTGGTTAGTCATTGTGAGGGGTTGGTGCGGGGTTGTACGACTGTGGACGGAGGAGATGAGCGTGCTGGTGGTCCAAGGAGGCCTTAAAGAGCTCCCGAGACCATTTGCTTGGGGTTAGCTCGTGAAGCCCAGCGGGATGGACGAGGACACGGATAGGCCATATGAAGTAGGGTCTCAGCGCGTGTGTTGCAGCTGCTCGGGACGGGTTGAGCGAGATGCAGGACCATGACCAGAGAGAGGAAGTGATCTGCCTCAGTCGGCGAGACCACCACACGGCCTCGCCAATGAGGGCTGCCGAAGCTATGACACAAATGAAATGCAACTGGCAGAGGGTGCATGGCGGTGAGATGTGAATGGTGCGTTGTCCGGCGGTGGGGGATGCCGTGGAGAATCATCACGACATTGATTGGAAGGCAGAATGCGATCGTGGGCGTGCAGGGTGGTGGAGCTACGGGAGCGAGGAGAGCTGGGCTGAGCTGGGTTGAGCTGGGTTGAGCTGGGTTGGGACCACGGAAGCGACGGCGGCCAGGGTTGCTCCTCCCTGATTGGTGCTATTTACCCCCTAAGCGCTGTCGGATCGGCCCTAGCGAGCGTCCGCGCTTCCCTTCCCGCACGTCCCTCACCTCTCTTCATCTCTCTCCCCTCTCCGATCCTGCACGACTTCGACTAGGTATCCGTCCGCATCAAGCCTCTCTTCGGGCGATCGCAATACGCATCGCTCAGCTACAGCTATGTGACGTACCCCGCCGTCCATGCTCAGCTCCAATCAGCCGCATCAAGTTACATCGTAGAATGTAGATCATGCAGCGTCGGAAGCCATGGTAGCACGATCCATGTTTTGTGCACAAATCATAGAACTAATGTAATAGCGTCGCGCTCACAATGCGGTTTGGTGCAACCGCACCTCCCAGCGCTGATCGCGATCGGACTGCTCCCAGACGGCGTTCTGGTGGATGATTACCTAGCGACATGGACAGCACACGACGATCCGAACCCGATAGGTCCAGCTGCCCGAGTCGCACACCTTGAGAGGCAAGGCGGCATCACATGCAGTGGGGCAGAGAGTCAGCCACATTATCGACGCCTGGTTGGGAGAGCGGTAGTTGAATGTTGATCACGGCGTCTGTGGACGCCGCCTAACGCATCACTCCCCAAGCAAAACAAGGTTCCCAGACCCCGAAGCTACCCAGCGCTTTAGTTGCGTAAAGGTATGCTTATGTCTGTCCCCGTCCAGACACATCCCTCTCTGACGGTGTCGCAAAGTCTTGCCCACACCAACCGCACATTACCAATCGCAAAGCCAACAGAGAGCTTTTCGCGGCCGGCCAAGATGAGCAACGTCAACCGGCAGGGCTCATACCCCATTCATTCGTCCGAATACACTCCAAGCACGACTACCGCGCGAACGAGTTCGGTCGCCGAGAACAATGCGACACTCCCGACGTCTCTTCGCGCCCTCAAGGATTCTAGGTATGTTGCATGGTTCAGGAATACGCCGTGCTTCGGTGTACCAAGACTTTCAGCCAGTCAAGTTGAGCAATCACCAACCGAAATCTTAGGGTGCCCAACGGCCACCGCCGAACCGTTGTCATCTGCCTTGACGGCACTGGCGATCGCTTCGATAATGACAACAGCAATGTCGTCCACTTCGTTTCGTGTTTGAAGAAGCACACACCTGATCAGTACGTCCCTGGTCTCGCATTTCCATTACCCCTCGAAAACCGAGCCACCCTAACGCGCGTTCGTTAGACAAGTCACCTACTACCAATCTGGCATCGGCACCTACGACAAGGGCGGACTTAAGAATGGCATTGGAGCGGCGCTGGATATGTCAGTCGGCAGTGGCTTGGGTATACACATAAAAGACGCCTACCGATTTCTCATGCAGAACTACCGCGAAGGCGACAGAATCTGTCTCTTCGGATTTTCCCGTGGTGCCTACACTGTTCGCTGCCTTGCAGGCATGCTCCATAAAGTCGGCCTCCTGCCCGCCAGCAATGGTGCGCAAGTCAACTTCGCCTATGATTTCTACAAAGACGACTCTCCAGAGGGCTGGAAAATGAGTGCGCAGTTCAAGAGGACGTTCTGTACTAATGTTGACGTGTATTTTATCGGCGTCTGGGACTGCGTAGCAAGCGTGGGCTTCATTCCACGGAAGCTACCGTTTAGTAAGAGTCCGACGAACTCAATTCATTACTTCCGGCATGCCATTGCTCTGGATGAGCATCGTTCGAAGTTCAAAGTTTGTCAATGGCGGCAGCAGGATCCAGACGTCAAAAAGAGCGACACAGTTGAGAAGACACTAGCGGAGAAATCTGGGATCGGCCGTTTCTATCATCGTCAGAAATCGTCGCACGGCATGCACAAGACGCCGAATGGCAAGCCTGTAGCGAACGGTGAGGGGCACTCGAATCCCTTTCTCGACACCGATCCCCGTGCAAATGGCAAAAGCCTACGCCGATCCGAGACAGATATCGAGCAGGAGAAGCTTGAGGCTTACTTCGAAGCATATGAAGATAGCCATGGACCGCGCAGGCGTATAGACACCGACGCCTTAGAAGTGTGGTTCATGGGTGCTCATGGTACGTATATCACCCTTTTTGCGCTTTGCTTTGAGATGTACGAATCGTTTAAAAGCTTCTTGGGTTCCATTTTCCGGTCACCGGCATGTGAACAATTGCTGACCTTACCAAAACGTAGCGGATATTGGGGGAGGAGCTGTCGCCAACGAGGTCCGCCACCGGCTCTCTCATATACCACTTCGTTGGATGCTTCGTCAGTGCTTCGATTGCAACACCGGGATTCTATTCGACACGTCAGCCCTCATCGAGCAGGGGCTTGACATCCATGCTCTCTATCCCGTATACCGACCGCCTGTGCAACCCACGTGCGGGCCACCACCTGCACTTTTGGAGAAGTACGAGAAGAACAAGGTGCCACCTCTCCGATGGCGGCGCGCCCTGTTCGCCGTCGGCGAAGATGATGTCGCCACCGAGATCTTCGGTAAAGAGCATCACGATAACCATCACGTAGCATTACTATCTGAAAGCGCCGAGGACCATTTCGATGCCATGGCGCCCGTCAATGATCAACTTGCAGTAGCAAAGGGCTGGTGGATCCTCGAGTTCTGGCCCGTAAAGATGAGGGTCTTGGCCCGCAGCGGGATCGAGTGGGAGAAGAGAGTGCGCTGCAATATGGGCAGATATCGTGCGGTGCGCGAGACCGAGCCTAAGATGCACTGGACTGTACAGTATATGGTGAACGAGGGGAAATATACAATCAAAGGGAGGGTTAATCGTGAGACCGTTTGGCAGGTTGTGGCATAAGTAGGTACCACCACATGTTCGAGTAACTTTAGGGACCGAAGGAAATGCCAACGGAAACGATATTGTGTATACCAGTCCTATCTAGAGTATCGAAAGAGAAAGTCGCATCGATCCTATGCCTGTTTCATGTTTCACCGACTGGACCCTTGGCCGCTCTTATACCCGTTCTGCTTTCCCTCAGAAACGAGTTCTCTGCAACGGCACATGCGGTCAAAAATACAGCGAGGCACGTATTGCCGAGTCTAGAGCAGCATCCATGTTTATTTGAACGGTACACAGGGACTTGGCGTCGCTCCTTCCTCGAACGCCGTCGGCTTGACGGATGCCAGAGGACTATCCAGCATTATGAGGATGGATGAGTACAGATATTTTGCTTTCACTCATGCTTTACATATGCTCATTTTTTTTGTACGCATAGTAACCACTCCTTTTCCTGTTGGTTTGTCATTCCTCCACTTTCCTCTGGAAGCTTTTTCGATCCGCTTTTCTTTAATTTTTACAGCGCCGCCATATCCTCCTCCACCATGATCGGCGGAAAGACCCACGAGGTTTCCAACTCGGATTCAACGGCGATCGCGGTACTGAGTCCCGCCTGGCGCTATAACCTAAGATGGGGCTAGGCGCCTATCAAGGGCAAGGACATCAACCATTCCAACATCATCGCGCACATGGATGCTGATCCATCACCTTATACCGCCAAAGCTCCTGCGAAATCTACCGCCACGTTCTCTTCCCTAATGCTCCTGGCCCAGCCCTATAGAATGTTTCGAGCAAAAAGACGCACAGGGATCGGGATCATGCGAAGGACTTCCCGGTTTGGAAGCAGCGCTTTGTTCGACCTCTGTGCGGGCTGCGAGCTCGCAGTGCGGTTTCTGGCGTTGGTGATATCGATGTTGACAGCTTACGCTGTGGCCGGAGTGTTTCGTTGCGCAGCTAGTGACACTTTGCTATTTCGCTTGGCATATATATATGTACATGCTTCTTAGCTATTAGGCTAATATGTAGGTTCATGAGGTTCAGGATACACTTTCTCTGGCATCTTTAATCTCATATTGCGTGTTGTTTCCACCGAAACCTGCCATTGGCCGACACGTGGAAGGCTGGATGGTACGAGGCACAAGTGAGGAGCCTGGGGTCTGGTATTTGCATGACTCTAATACAGTAACAGTTACAGCTACGTGCCTGAAAATATAATGGTTCGCATATTCTCAGGTGTTCCTTGACATTTTACGAATCTTTTCGCACCTTGAACCCCTCGATCTCGTTCCCAGCGCACCCTGCATCGATGCCGCTTCATAACCCAGTAGTAGCAACACTCCGAATATTCGCCCATGCACAGCTGCGGATCCCCGATCATCCACCCCCAAGGTTGCAATGTTGTTCACGTAACGGGAATGCGACGCTTGGGAGCGTTGGCGAACTAATGTCCAAGAGAACCGCTAGTCCGAGTTCGGATAGCGGTAAGATGTGGCACCTTACCCTCGGTTTGGGTTTCTCGCTTTTTTCTTCAACACTCACCCCATGCATGCTCATCGTAGTCGCATCAGCTCGTCCTTCCCGACTCTCGAACCGCTAGTACGCGCCGCTTGCCAGTACCGCCAATCCCTCGGTCGGAGTTGGCAGCTGAGGATATGCACGGCTCGCTAGTCAGAGTCTTTCGTCTACTTCCTGCAACCACTGTTGCCATCGTGGCGGAATCTCCAGGCAGAACGGGTCCCGGCGACGCTATGGAAATACTGAAGCAAAACATACATTTACTTGAAATGCTAACTGCTATACAAAGCACAGAACGATGCCCTCGGCAAAAGGACCTAGGGGACATTCAGAAGAATGATCGTGAAAAATAAATAACCATTTAAAAAGCTAAACTATGTCATTTTAGAGTCACGCGACAAAGTACTGTCTAACTCTCCCACAGTAACAAAATTCCTTGCAATGCGGAAAGTACAGCTAGCATACACGTTCCGACGTCAAATCCCAGATTAGCATCTCTCCATCCAGCACCTATCGCAACACCCGCGGAAGTCGACAAAACAAGTGCGATGAGTAGCCACATCGCTGCCATCCTCCTATCAATCTCCGTATAACCCAAGCACGCGGTTCGACGTTTGGTATTCGCCTTTTCGTCGAGGAGGTAACTGGCAACGCATGCAGATGCGGGCGATGTACGTGTTTCAAGAAAGGCGGAGGTGAGGAAGTCGTCCCGAACGATTTGGGCACTATGTACCAGCTTCATTGTTTGTGCTTCGGGTTCAAGCGCCTATACACCTGGTTAAGCAGGGGAAAGACGATACGGTATGGACTCACTCTTTTCAGATCGACCCATCCAATCACGATCTTCGTCATGAAGAAAGTATTACGCCACCGCCGATACGAGAAGGAGAGCTTCCCTCCTTCGCCTAGATACGTGGTTTGAAGCCTTTCTACCACTGCGACGTTCGATTCTCCATGTGTAATCTGGACCTTGTGGAGTTGGCGGTCGGCGGAGACGACGTAGATCCATCCATTAGTTGTGGATGGTGCAGCGTTCTGGGGTGCGTCCATCATGGCACGTCTTCTCTATACAGCTTTGAGAAGTTTTCGGTCTTGTCGGATCTGTTATGCTTCGCATACCTTTCACGGCACAATGCCGCCCTTATAGTCAAGTCCCCCAATCCGGGGTTTCTCAGAAACAGCCAACCAATCAAGCTCTCTGCCCCCTACATCAACACCAGGTGAGCGCAATTGCCCAATGTGCTGGACACCGCGCCGTGAACGACCTTACTAAACTCCTCAAAACTCGCAGCACGCCGTGTGTGCGGACCAAAGACGCAATATGCAGCGCAAAGTCCCCTCGCACATGTTCCGATACGCACATCCTGTGCTAAAGCAATGCTAGAGATCTGCGCCTCTTGTGGCGTACTTACCACCAATCAGATGCCTAAGCGCCGGTGGCTGAGCGCACCGGTTGTGCGCAAGTTTACCAACGCTCCGTCAGCTGCATCACCCGCATCATGTTCATATTTCTGTTTCCACCGGATTCTAATGCGAAAAATCTCGATCCTACTTTCTTTCGATGGATGGTGGTCATGCGACGATGGAGTCGCCGATACCCACCGCACCAACACCCTGTAGACCAAGTCCTCAACCATGGCGTACAGATCAACTTGAATCCTGTGGTCCACAAGGCGTACCACCCATACTTCACGACGGAATCTCACCCGATTCCAGGATTGCCCTTAATAGACAGAGTCCTCGACGACGGCCTCATAAAGATCGTTATCAGCGCCAGTTCCATACCCCTGATCCACTCGATCCACTCGATTCACCACCCTCCTCTGATCCACCCGATCTACCACCCTCACCATGGGATTTGTTGGGAGGGATACTCGAGGAGGCTCCGTTTAATTACGACATAAATGATGAGTCCATGACGAAGCAGCCCTATCAGCCATCTCATTTCAGATATCGTTCTGTAAGCCCGCGTCCAGCATCACCGGGTGCAGGGTCGTCGATACATTCTAAAACAGTGCAACCACTTTGGCGTCCGCGGGTGAGCGACTCAATCCTTACAGCCGCCTCTTCCGATAGCAGCAATGTGAAAGATCGAAAGCAACTTTCTACGCACGAGCGGCCATTCAAATGCGACCAGTGTCCGCAAAGCTTCAACAGGAATCACGACCTAAAGCGGCACAAGAGGATTCATCTAGCAGTCAAGCCTTTTCCTTGCGCTCATTGCGATAAAAGCTTCTCGCGGAAGGATGCCCTCAAGGTGCGTCTTGACCAATTCAATCCGACTTACAACATGGAAGACGCGTATCCCCATAAAATGCATTTTGGAGGATTCGAAACTTTAGTGCACATAGATGCTAATATCTCTCTAGCGACACATTCTGGTCAAAGGTTGCGGCAAGACAGCGCAGACAAACGAGGCGAAGGTAGAGCGCGACGATTGTAGACCGAAACCCACTTATTCACTGGATTCTGCCATATCTTCTACAACTGAGTCAACGGAGTCAACGGGACAACTCAAACTGGCCGTTACCGGGCCCAGTGATGAACGAAAGCGTGGGAGTCGGCTTGCTTTGGCCGAAGCCCAGGATTCACAGCCGGCTAGATTTCAGGTAGCATTCACTGGAGCATCTGAAAGTATTGCTGACGGTGAGATGGACTGGTGGAGCGAAGACTCCTCCCCGGAGTCATACGCGACGGCAATATCATCTAAT
This sequence comes from Darksidea phi, assembly GCA_030770425.1. Lineage (NCBI taxonomy): Eukaryota > Fungi > Ascomycota > Dothideomycetes > Pleosporales > Lentitheciaceae > Darksidea > Darksidea phi. The sequence goes on from JASJFT010000070.1 coordinate 35,294, forward strand.
CTAGCTATCTATGCTGGAAGAACCGCGTTCGCGCTGTTTGCACTCTTTTCGCGATGGCGTGAACATGGGAACAAGCGCTCGCAAAATGGTAAAGGCCAATTACAAAACACAGAGGCGGCCGGATCTTCCTGTTTGAATACAAACAGTTCATCACATGCAGTATCGAGCCAAACTGCTGGGGGATTCAAAATGCCTTCACGCAAAAAGCCGTCTGATGATGAAGATGAGCAAAGACCTACCAAAAGGCAAAGATGGAAGCCATCGGCAGAAGGAACCAAAGCCCAGTTCCTCGCCTGCCCCTTTGCTAAGAACAACCCTTTGAGGCATAGCAAATGCTACAAGTATATGATCCAAGAGATATCTAGATTGAAGTACGTTACAGCCTATGCCCTTCTGCTCGTAAGTGTCTTGTCGCTGACCAAGTTTTCAGACAACACCTCTTGAGGACACATCAAGTTCCTATCCATTGCGCTAGATGCAGAACAGTTTTTAGTACCGAAGACGCACGAGACGATCATCAACGTCAAGCTTCTGAATGCACAATACAGCCTTCTCAAGCTTGGGATGGAGTCAGCGAAACGCAAAGGCGGCAGCTGGCTAGACGGGTGTCTTCGAAGAAGACAAGAGAGGAGAATTGGTATCTCATCTACCAAATTCTCTTCCCTGGAGCGCCGCAACCAGAAAGTCCTTGTAAGCTACTGTTCAATAGTCAAGTGTAACCCGGCATTGTGCCTAATCGTACAACGGTTGACAATTCATAGATATTGATGACAGACAGCTTTCGGAAGAATTACTTGCTTTTCGAGATTTTACAAGACAAGAAGCACCAGCTCTGATCTCTGCATTTGCCCGCTCTGAAATCCCATCAGAGCTCCGCACAACGCAAGCGGTCGAAGAGTTCGCACTAGTTGCATTTCGAGGTGTGTTTGAAATGGTAATCGAACAGTGGAGCGACCGAGACGTATTGCAGCAAGCCTCATCGTCCACAGACTCCGGATATGGAACTGCAGAAAGAGATGCATCTACATATTCGTCGCCACCACAGAGTCTGGTTGACCAGCAAACGCCAGCTCGAGGTATCGAAGATGGTGGCGAAACTCCAATGTCTGTAGGTGCAAATTTCGGGACCGAGCCCTCGACTGGTACGAATTTCGCTGAAGAGTTCTCGGTCGACACTGTCGTTTGGAATGTTCTTGGAAACCTACCTGATGACGGTAGTGCCTTTGAGTTTCTCAACGGTCTCGAGCCTTAGGCGTTGGCCTGTTTCCACGATTACCGTTGCCTTTCCACTAAGTAGTTGATTTTACCACACCCAGTTACTCTCATGATATGAAATTCTGGATAATACAAGGACTTAAGCTACATGAGTGCTATTCCCAACCCAGACCCTCAACACTCCTTAACTCGATCATCCTTTACATTTGTTTTACGGGCTCATGATCGGATTGGCTACGAGTAGTCCGGCCCATGTCCATTTTAGCTCGACACTTGCAAAACCTCGTTGACAGCAGGTTGATAAACCGCTTTCATCTGCTCAACAACAACGCCTCAAGCAACATTCACGTCAATACGGCGAAAGCATTGCGAGGAAAGAGTTGATCACTACAGAGCTAGGCACTGAGCGCAGAGAGCACCCATACTGAGCTCCTGACGCCTTCTGTCCGGCTTCTGGTATTAAATCCAGGTACTGGACACGAAATGTTGAAAGGCTTCCTCCGCCATATCAACTTGGAATCTCTACCCTCTCTGGCTTTCGGCCTGACCAGCATGCAATTGTCTGAGAAGCATATCCTGCAACGGACACGCTTGCTCCGTTGGATGAGTAGTTGCTCTGCATTCAGCCCAGGGCGGAATACCTATCTTATGAAGCAACATCCTACTTATGGGGACGATTGGGATACACTTGCTTTTTGCATGCTAAAGAGGACGTTGTGACTATAATGCTCGGCCAACGAAACGTCCCGAACATGTCCGACCCCCGATCAGGGTCCGCGTTGTCTGGGCCGACGGCAGCTGCAGATATCCTGATCAATTCTGGATCAAACACTTTAGAAACGTGAGGTGTTTCTTTCCAAGATTGGATAGCAATTCAATGGAAGGAGATTCTTTTCGGAATTAACTTATTTTAGGAATAAAAGGATACCTCTACAAGGTCTATTCGAAAATTACATAGTAAGAACTCGTATCTTAATGGAAAGAGATTGACGGTTTTTAGTATTATTATTGTTATAAGCAGTTCAACATCATCGCACGCGCCACGCCCTCTTTCATAAGGCTCGGGTCATTGCCCTCGGAGTCGTGCCGTGACATGAGCCTCAGGCAACGACTGCAACGAACAACCATATGTTTCAAAGTATTCGGGACGAAATACCTTTGTGTCACCTTTGTGGGATATTCCGCGAGTTTGACGACGCGATGGCTGCTATTCATTCGATTACTATAAGTAGTAACGATAAATCGGGTAACTGAAAATTATACTGGACCCAGAAGGTAGTAGTAGTGGTCATGGTGGCAATCAATATACCCTTATCGCCGACCTCTCGGCTTATCTCCGAAGACCACAAATACCTATTTTCATCTGCACCACCCGCTTTTCGCGTCGCCTCAACATTGCTCATTCCTCAGCGCTCAACAAGCCCACAAGCCTATCAAAATGGAACATTTTCTTCGGTCATTTACCTCTGGCATGAGTATCAGGGACATACGAAATTGAGTCGTCGGTCCCAACGCTGTCTGCTCGTTACGCTGCTTTGCATTTTAAGAGCTGGAGCCCATGCAAGGAGCGGAGCTTCATTAAAATCGCATCTAGATAGTTTGTATCCCCTGCGAATCCTTTGTGGTGTTTTTGTATTGCAGTCAAGCATCGGCCCGCAACGTTCGCCATGGCACTCCCTGCTGGAGTCCCCACGTCGGACCTCTTCGAAATCCGCCAAACACCCCACTCCGGCCGCGCCGTCTTCGCCGCGCGAGATATCCCCGCCGACACGCTCATATGGCGCTGCGCTGAGCTTGCGATCGACGTCCTGACCCGAGAATACCGTCGCGAAGTCTGCGGCGAGTGCTTTGGCTACGAACAAGGGCGCGATTTGCGGATGCGCGATGCGAGCGTGGGCTTCGCCTTCTGCTCGGTGGGATGTTGGACACAGTGGAAACAGCGCGTTGGAGAGGTGGGCGTGCAGGCTTGGACGGCGGTAGAAAAGCTTGTTAAGGGCAGGAGCATGGAGGATGCGGACATGGTGGACATCGGGTTGCCGCGGCCGGGGGTTGAGGAGATTAGGCAGGCGTGGGAGGGGATAGAGGTGCAGGCAGAGTTGATAAGGTTTGCGCGAGAGGGTGAAGGAGTCAATGTCACTAAGCAGCATCGTAGGGCCATGCAGAAGGCGCTGATGCAGCCCATCTCCCCTGAGATCATGAGCTTTTGCCTTAGCGGCATCATTTGGACATATAACAACCCGCAGGACTGGGACACCCTACTTGCCTTAGCCGAAGACGACGCACCCTACCTCGACTCCGTCAACCTCACCGCCTTCACGCGCACCTACCTACACCTCCTCTCCATCCTCCCGCTGCCTCTTCTGCCCCATGTCACTGCAAAAACGCTCTTCTCCCTCTCCTCCCGCGACTCGCACAATGCTTTCGGCATCCGGTCATTGGAAGACGATGGTAGTGAATACTTCGGATACGGGTGCTGGCCTGCTGCGAGTTATTTCAATCATTCGTGCGGGCCGAATGTGGACAAGTACAGGGACGGGAGGATGTGGTGTTTTCGGGCCGGGAGAGATATTGGGCAGGGCGAGCAGCTGTGCATCACATACCTGAACCGGCAGGAGCGGAAGGCGAGCAAGGAGCAGAGGATGAAGATGCTGAGGGAAAACTGGGGGTTTGAGTGTGCGTGCCAGAGGTGTGATGTGTAGATTTGTTGAGCTGCGCGATGAACTACGTTGGGATGCGAAGCATTTAGAGCCAAGAAGACTTCGATGTCTTCTTAATCTCAGCGAGGGTGTGCCAATACCTGTCCCTCGCGGCCAATCATGTACCTACCCTCTTTTCATGCCAGACGAATTGCATGTCTAGATCAGTGATTTTCTCCAAATTTTACATTTTCTCCAGATCGAGCTCGGCTAATACTGCAAAAATCCAAAAATGGGCACTCATCGTACTCGATGGATCCAGACGAAGAAACTCGACTGCTCGGATTCAGCAGCGACCTTCCTAATGCAGCAATACGCGATGTGGGTCGGCATCGCTACCTCTCCGGCCTCTATACCCCGCTCCACGTCGTGCCTGAGTCTTCTCCACCATCTGATGCTCCGCTAAGCCCTCATTGGACGGGAATATAGCAAAAAGAAAAGTCCACAGGTATCGAGTACAGCCGGAGGGGTCGATGACGTCGATCCCTCCAAGCATCGAAGAAATTTGACGTTGCGGGTGCGGGGAACCCAACCTTGCAGTACCTAACGGCTCTATCAAACCCAGTCTCGGTAGTTGTCTCGGAGCTATAAAACATGCTAGAGGAGTACAATGACAGGAATATGCATGCCGGCGTCCACCTCTCCGCCAAACCTATCCCCACGATCTGGAAGATTGTCACAACAACCTTCACCACCATGTCCTCTATAATCCCCGTAGATCTGCTCGCTGCAGCGACAAACCCTTCCTACTTCTCCAGCCTCGTGACCACGAATATCTCAAACCCCACCACAATAGCGCTGCTGGCCTACAACGATACCTTTCGCACCAACGTCCTCGGCGAAAATGCAACAGCGCGACAGTTATACAATCTGAACTGGGGGGCGTTCCACGAGGCGGGCGTATACAACCGCTACACGAACAAACTATACGTAACCTCCAGCTTCATAAGCCTAGAGCAGCCCATCAACGTCACCGTCATCGACCTCGCAAACGACTACGCCATATCCACGACACGCTACGACAACGTCAACGAAGCCAACGGCGGCACAAGTTACTACCCCCCGGGCTCCCAGCAAGGAAACGGCACAGCACCCCCCAACCTCCTCTTCTGCGACGAGGGCGACTACGAGCACTACTCGGGCCTCGTAAGCGTCGACCCCGTAACCAACAAGTCGACGACGGTGGTGAACAACTTCAACGGCCGCAACTTCTCCTCGGTAAACGACGTCCGCCAACACCCCGTCACAGGCGATCTCTGGTTCACCGACGCCGACTACGGATACTACCAGCGCTTCCGCCCCAAGCCCACCATCCCCAAACAGGTCTATCGCTTTTCGCCCGCCACGGGCGAAATCGCCGTCGTCGCCGATGGCTTTAGCCAGTCCAATGGCATCGAGTTCTCCCCCGATCTAAAGACCCTGTATGTTTCCGATACCGGCTTTTTTGAATTCGACCGCAATTTCACCCGTCCTGGCCACATTTACGCCTTCGATATCATCAATGGGAGGACCCTGGCGAACCGCCGCACTTTTGCCTACGTCGATAGCGGATACGCCGATGGTGTGCATACTGATACCGATGGAAACGTGTGGGCGTCTTGCCCGGATGGACTGAATGTGTGGAATCCCGAGGGCGTGTTGATAGGTAAAATCTGGGTAGGCGTTGAGAGTAATAATTTTGCGTTCTTGCCCGGGAAGGTCTTGGTGTTTAGTAATGCGCAGTTGTGGATTGTCGAGGGTGTTAAGGCTGTGGGACGGGAGGTGTGTAGGGATTTTGGCGTTTGTTAGATGCAATAGGCGTTGAAACAGGGAGGTAGTGAATATGGACGGCTATTGATAGGGCGGGGACGGGGGCTGGGGTGGGAACACGCACATCACAGGCCGCAGCGAATATGTAAGAACCGTCGCACATTCAATTGTATACCCAGATGCAGTACAAACACCCAAGCACTCCAACAGCAGGGCTATACCATAGTATCTCGCCCCCAAACTCAGCCCAAGAATCGCCTATGCTGTGCCAACAAATGCTCACTAGCAACGCCGATATATGCAGGGGTATTTGTCCGTTGCCTATGCCCAAAAGGGAAGCCGTCCACCAGCCCAAAATCACTCCACGCAAACGCCGAGAAAAAGAACAAGAATCATAAACATATGAAGCCATCGTATAACTCATCATCAGCGCCCAGCCGCCGTCACCTTCAAAAAGCCCCCATCTATATCGGAATCCATGCTCTTGTAATAAATGCCCTCAGATGGCCAGCCTCTGAGAGTAGGAATGTAATAAGTCAAATGATCATACTATGCTCGCTTGCTGATGCTGGAAACCAAAAGGAGGGAAAAGAAATAAATTCCAGCTAAGCTCACGCGGTGAACTTGCTCGGAATCTTGCGGTCCATGAGGCGTGCAATATGAGTAGCTCGCGGGGAGTCCGCCCGGCCAGTAACGGTGATAAGAACGGTGTCGGTGACAGTGACGGGATCATTCTGATCGTTGCCATGGCCATGGCCATTGCCATTACCATTACCCCTACCTGGTGCGGATGTTGTGTCCGGCTGCTTGCGACCCGGGCGGTCGGTCATCGTTGGAATGCCTGTAGGTGCAGAGCCGTTGCCGGATGAAGGCTTGGGAACAGTCGCTAGCGTAGACTGGGCCGGGCCCGTGGGCTTAGATGCTGGCGCTGTGGGCTTGGAAGCCGGGGGCGTAACCTCGGAAGCCGGAGCCGTGGCGGAGGCAGGAGGGGCACCAGATGCAGTCTGGCCATCGCTGAAGACGGGACCGATCTCGCCCTTGATGGCATCAGTGTAGAGTGCGGTGCGCGAGGCCCAGTCCGTGACGGCGACTGACATGGCGTCCTGCTGCTGTGGCAGAGCGAACTTCGCAGCAGAAGCGTCTTGGGCCTTAACCGCGGTGTCGACCACATCGACGTCGATGCAGGTCGTGTAGTACTCGTCCTTACCACCGGGGATCTTTGGGTCTTTGCCCGGAGCAGTGTTCCATTGCCATACCCAATAGAATGTATATGGTTTGCCGGGTTCCGCGTCCTTGGGGAGTGCGACATTGCTCTCGCAACGCAGGTCGGCATTGCCAGGGCCGTCCGAGACCTGACCCGCCATGAAATTGGGGTCGGCCTTCTGACGCTCCTGCGAAATTTCTAGTGCATTCCTCTCGTAGCAGCGGTTGTCGTCGTAGTTGTTGGTGGCGAGAAGAACGCCGCCCTTGTCGCCACCCTGGCCGTCTTGCGTCCATCGGAGGACATTGACCAACTTCTCATCCTCCTTCGGTTCCGTTGTGCCGTAGATGAACACGGTGCCGCCCTTCTCCGGCTTAGGCTTATTTGTGTCGTCGTTAATCAAGCTCACATGCCCGTTTTCCGTATACCGCATCGCAATAAACTGCCCGGGAGCGGTTTTCAACCTGGGATAGCTCGCCTTGGATTGTTCAGGCTTTCGCTGCTTGGGGTGGCAAAGTACGGAGTCTTCACCGATCCAAGGAAGGGTTTTCTCATCGGCCTGGGGAAGTAGCCATAGCATGGAGGTGTCGCCATTGTAGCCCGGGTCGGTTTTGGCCACCATCCCGCGAGGGTATCCGTAGTCGCCGACGTACTGGCCTTTATCATTGATGTTTCGGAGCTGCTCCACCCAGGTGTGGCCGTGGACACTAGGGACAAGCCCGAAGGTGGCGATGGCCGCGGCGAGCAGCACGCGCATATTGCTTAATTTGGAATGCATGTTTTTCGAAGTGTGTATGTTGAAGTGTGAAAGTGGCCCTGCCAAGATCGTAAAAAGGTCGATGTCGAAGTCGTCGGGGTAGCTGTGGACAAGCGGTTGTGTCTCGCAGAGACAGTTGCGTATTGTTTCTTGTAGCTGCCTTGATAGGAAATAAGAAAAGAAGAGGGGCCAGAAATATAATTAATGGGGTACAAATAGACGTGAAAGAACCATTCAGTGAGAACACAATGCTTAAGCCGAACCACAACTTCACGTCGTAGGATCCAACAAGGCCATTGTTCACAAAGAGAACAATAGAGTGCTCGGTAGTTCCCTTTGTTGCCCGCAACGCACGTTACGCACAGCGCAGAAAGGGAAAGAAGACGGAAGAAGAGAAGGAAGCAACAGTGAGAGGCGACGGTGAAGGGGAAAGAGTAACACACTGCAGGGCCCCATGCCCTTTATCAGGCGGGTGAATGGTGGTGAGACAGACGCTGCGAAGGTTGGAGTAGGTCCCAGATCTGGCTACGATGGACGGCAGCCAATCAAGGGCATTTTGCCAGCCCCAGCGAAAACTGTCGCGCCACCACGCGCGCTCCGCACTCAAGCTTTTTGTGCCTAAGCTGTGGTTTTGGATCTGCGGTTTCAACGTGTAGAAGTGGACCTACAATGTAGCCGCCCGAGCTTCCGAGAGCGGCTACGCCGTGTACCTGCAGCTTCAACCGCTCCGACATGAAGGTACCGCTAACGCGCCGATACGCGACGGCAATGGGGACGCCGTCTGCGCGGGCACAGGTGCGCTTCAAACTCGATGGTGAATGTGAGGGGGGTGAAACGCGAACACTGTGTATGCCGTCCACCTCAGACTTCAGGCACGAGAGCGGCAGCCAGGCATCAACTAGCCAGGTTATTCTCCAGGTGGGAGGGGAGAGTCTGCGACACTGGAAACGGCAGGCCCTGGTGAATCCATGGGGAGTCGACAGTAGATGGCGAAAGCCCTTTCCCCCACGCTGTACGCGTCACCGCGCGCACAAAGCCAGAAAAGAAAAGATCAAGAGCGACACGAAAGCGCAAGACGTGAGAAAAGAATTTGCGCACTTCACGACGACAGGCTGCAGTGTTCCCGGTGCGCGCTTCGGGAGGGAAGGGAGATGGGCATGAAGTGGAGGTCGAGGCCCCACCTTGGGCCTGATGTTTCAAGTCATAGCGCGGACAGGCATCTATTGGCGGCGGTTCGGCCTGCCCTTTGCCTCTGCCTACTCAACCGAGAGCATTTGATAGGTGCGTATTGCACGTCGCATTGATGAGCATGTTGTGCGCCCAGCTTGACGCTCGTCCAGTCTCTAGATTTGGCGGCATAGACGTTATTCATGCAAGCAATAGAAGTGCGAGTGGGCATTAGATGAACCGGATTTTCCTGATCGGAATGACGAGTCATGTGACGGTCAAGTGAATGGAATCTGTTCCCACACGGCAATCTACACTAGTGTGTCGAAATCTGCACTCTCGCACGCGGACATCGCCTCCGCGACTTCAAGAAGAGTAAAATGAAGGGGCCACAGTGCGCTAGCACCGTGTCTGACCATATCGGGTGTGAAACTATTTGAGTGACTGTTGCGAAACAACAGCCCTGGGCACGAGAAGAAAAGAGACACGACAGGTAGATGATGAATGAAATTCTGGGAACAATCAAGAACGGCTAACCGCCGACCCACTTCATCATAGAAGACCCCTTAGAGAAACGTGAGTTTTGCTTCGAGAGTCGATAGGGCCGGCAATATCTTCTAGCTAAGGTGAGCCAAGTCACTCTTCAGCAAAGCAACGTTGATCCGTAGCAGCGCGGCCGCGTTCATCCTGTTGTCGTTCCCGGACCAAGCCGGGGTAAAACATCCCGGAGCGCGGCTCCTCGTCTTCGGAGTCGCTGTCTTCCCTTCCAAGACTTCCCCACCATCCCCTCCGACGAGTCTGTTCTCGTTCCTCGGCTCCGGCAAGTCACATGGCGTGTCGGAGAGCCCAATCAAGACCAAGTAGGCTGTGGGTGTGCGTGAACGCCATACATGTCAAACTGTCCTTGGCCCCTGGTGATCTCCGAGTGCTTGATGTTGACACTCGGGGGTAGGTTGATCTCTTGGGTGGCATGACCGCCGAAGCTATGCCACCGGCAGCGATGCCGCATTGTACAAAGATGGGAAACCTGTGCCTCTTCATATTTGACAACGCTGCCGTCCTAAAGTGCACCCGGGCGGAGGTCAATGGAAGTGGCTCGTTGTATCTTGCCATTATTTCCTTTCTTTCGTAGGAGTCGTGCCTACTCATAGTAGGGGTGATCAGAGCTGAGCTCTCAAACGTCGGAATAGACGGAGCATCTACAGAGGCGTACGCTATTGTGGGTATACCAGTGAATGCCTCGACGGCAGACATTGTCCATACATTCTTCACGGTCATCTCGCTCGTGTTGAATCCGAAGACATGGCAGGACAAGGGCTTTACATAGTTGAAGCACTCTTTCAACTCCTGCTTCGCAAACAAAATCTTGGACAGAAGGATGTTGATCCATGGCTTCTCTTACTCTTGATCGTTGAAAGAGATTCCAACGATGTTGGCAGCTGCAGTAATTCGCACTCTAGAAATGAGCTCCTCATCGCTGCTGTATGCAACATTCACAAGCGGTTGCGCATCGCGTTGCTCCTGGGTGACTGTCTAGTCAGATGGCATACGGAAATGAAGAAGTATGCCGATGAAAGTGCATCGCTGACATCCCAGCGCGCACCATTCGTAATGAAACAATCGGCCAGATGCCAGCTGTCATTTTGGGGGCGCAACAAGCGGTCTTCGGTAAGAGGTTCTTCGATCCATCCATGATGTCGTATCTGAAGTGGGCTGAGAGTATGGCCGACCTCATGGAGACCGGAAGCCTATGAATCGGGCAAATAGTAGAATGGGATATGACGTAGTTTTAATTGAGAAGGGTGGAAAGAAGATCAACGTGCTGCTGGCGTGCAAACGGCTTGAAAGAATGTCAAGTACGAGGGAAGAGAGTGCTAAACCTGCGGCGGGAAGCTTGGAGGATAGCAGCTCAACTGCTGCATTGTTGCCTTCGGCAAACCCAATTTTGTAAAGTTCTCCTGAGACAAAGAGAGTGCTGTGATGCACGTTGGTAGAGACTAGCTCTTGTCGCTGTATGTGGTGAAAGAAACAAGATGTGCTGTCAGTCGGACCTTTCTCGAATCTTCTTGGCACCTGACTAAGATGTGGCGCTTGTGGCTCGACCCCAGCCTTTCGCGCGTTGCGCCTCTCAGATTTCTATCGCGACGCCAGCACGCATCAAATCCGTCTCCTTTCCTCTTCACGACCTCAACTACCGTCTCGCACGATCACCCATCATGGCCAACTACCTCGCTTCCATCTTCGGTACCGAGCAGGACAAAGTAAACTGCAGCTTTTACTACAAGATCGGCGCCTGCCGCCACGGCGACCGCTGCTCGCGCAAGCACGTCAAGCCCTCGTACTCGCAAACCATCCTGCTACCCAATCTATACCAGAACCCGGCGTACGACCCCAAGAACAAGATGAACCCGCAGCAGATGCAGATGCACTTCGACGCCTTCTACGAGGACATCTGGTGCGAGCTCTGCCACTACGGGCTTGTAGAGGAGGTTGTTGTCTGCGATAATAACAATGACCGTAAGTTCAGTCCCCCATGTTTAGACAAGGAATATGCTCAGTTCCAGATCTCATCGGCAACGTCTACGTGCGCTTCAAATACGAAGAAGACGCGCAGAAAGCCTGCGACGCGCTGAACTCGCGCTGGTACGCCGGTCGCCCCATCTACTGCGAGCTCTCCCCCGTTACCGATTTCCGCGAAGCGTGTTGCCGCTTGAACTCGGGCGAAGGCTGTGTCCGTGGCGGCTTTTGCAATTTCATCCATCGCAAGGAACCGAGTCCGGAGCTGGATAGGGAGCTGGATTTTTGCACGAGGAAGTGGCTCAAGGAGCGTGGCAGGGATGAGAGGAGCTTGTCGAGGAGCCCCACGCCCCCGGCTGCCGCGAAGCGCTTCTAGGAAATGTGCTTACAAGGCGCTGAGGTTGTGGCTGAGCGCGATGTCACGTCTGAGCTGCAGATAAAGATGGAGCCCGAGGGCTGAGAGTACTGGCGTTTTGGGAGTTTGATACCGAATTGGGCTGGATGAACATCTCCTGTTATGGTGCGGTTGTATATTACTTGAGTGCGCGCAGTCTGCTGACTGGATACAGGTAGCTACCAAAAGTCATATGCTGATACTCGGAAGATACCCAATTGTCTGGGACTTGATATGAGAATTGAAATTGGCGCCGTATCGGCGTAAAGTGGTATCTTGCATGCAGAATGTACAAAGGAAACAACCCCCCGCCCGTGGGCTGTGCGCTTCAAGCGCCCATGAAGGGTAACCCAAAATTCAAAACTCCTTCAAATGCCCATGTCCCTCTTTCTCCCGCACCCAGCTCGCCCTCATATGATACCCCTCGCGCGCAACACCAGAACAGCCGCCACCACGCCTCCAACCAGAAGCATTAAACCCAGCCAAAAGGCCCAACATATCCACGTCCGTTGTTTCCTTTTCCGGCGCTGGCCCTCGAGCCACGAGTCTCTGTGCGACGGGTCAGCTGTTACGCTTGTCCAGAATTTGAACCGCGAAGGCGGACGGCCTGACAGGCCGAGGCTTAGATGCGAGGAGTTGGGGTGGCGCATGAAGGGGGCGTGTATATGTGTGAGGGAGGGTCTGCGTGGGGATGTGGAAGGCTTGGATTTTTTCAGAGTATGTCGTTTTGGGGGAGTCTGAGGTGGGGTCGTAGGCCGTCCTTCCACCTCACCCGGCGGCGGCGGCCACGGCGGCGATGGAGAAAATGGGCGCAAAGCAACAGGTTCCAGCGGTGTTGGTCGTAAAGGTGTTTGCGAAGGAGGCGTTGCGAGGGGCAATAGAGCGATGTTCTCTGATGCTTCAAGGGATATCACGTACGAGTGCTTGATGTCTGGACGCTTTGCCATTTCCTCCTTTTCTGCGTCGGAGTTGTGGACGGCGACGCTGAAGCGTTTCCAGAAGTTGGGGTCGTTGACCGTGGCCATTGTTGTTGGTTTGTGGGATGGGAGGGAGCGCGGTAGGCGCGGAAGTGGTGGAGGCCGTGGCCGGGACAGTGAATGACGATATGCAATCCGGTGAAAAGGTGGAAAGATAAAGCCGTAAGAAAGCGGGTGGCCCAACGGAAGCCGTCGTGGAACAAATGTGACGGTGTGCGCGATGCGTCACCTCTATGGTGAAGGGCGGGGTGTTCCTCTTAGGCTGCGAAGATCGGAATGTGACTATGGTCAACGTGACGCTCGAAACATCCCCATATTACGTCTGCGAACCAGATTGGGTGGGTTCGGAATGTTGGTTGACGCTGTGTAACCAGGGTGCTGCTATGTATGCGACTGACGCTATGTTTCGGATCGAGGAGATGAAATATGGATTAAGGAGAGACGATAGTTGGCAGTGGGCGTTGTGTGTATTAGAGGGATCGTGGCACAGTCAAGACGTGTTGTATGGTCAAAAGCGCTAGAGTCGGATGAACCAACGAACCGTGGGGGGGAGGACGAGAAGTAGGAGGCAGAGATGGATAGAAGAGAGGAAATCACAGAGAATCTCATCATACGCAATCTAGTATCGGCTGACGGCAGCCTGTCTCAGTTCCATCTTTTCCTTACACTTACTTGCAGCTCGGACCGTTGCTCAAACAGTTCGCAGCGACACGACACAGAAGACCGCGTAAGGTGACATGGTGGTAACGAGTGTTCGCTCGCCCACGAGCAAGTGAAGTCCCTGTCATCCTACATGTCGGCTATATGGCCAATGAGGGTGTGGGGGTTTCAGAACCGTTGGGGTGATCCCTGGGAAAGTCCACGCACGAACGGCGTGGGACCCATTCGCCGAAATGAGGAGGACTGGTGGGTGGGTGGCCGTTATAGTGGAGTTTATCATCAGAAACAAGAAAAGCCATGTTGATGAAACGGGATTGCTATCTTGACACAGCACAACTAATATAGGTATATTGAGAGCACGCGGCGTAAACAGACAGTAAGTAGCTGATGGAGAGGCGGGGGGCGACGTGCGCCTGAGGTACCAAAAAGGTTCGAGCTGCCCGTTGCGGGAAGCGGGAGCTGCAGCCACACTCCACGGCGCGTCACCGCCTTGAAGCACGTTGAGAAAGCAAAGGCCACAGCTGCGATGATAGCGCATGCGGCTGCTCGAGACGATAACAGCTGCCACGTTGTGAATGCGCCTCTCTCGCCGCTAACCAACCATGTCAGCCGCTGCTAACTCGCACAGAGCTTCCATCTCATTTCCCAGGTTCTAGTTTCTTGGATCTCTTCATTTCCACCCCTGCATTGTCCCGAGAGGTACAGCACCACCACGGTCAATTGATTGCAATTGCCGACCGGTAATATGCCACACGAGGAACCGCTGCCATTCTGGCTCGTCAATGTTCCGCGGAATCAGTGGCCTCTCGAATGCCCTGATTTCTTGAAGGAGTGCGGGGAGAAGGATCGCAGAATCATCGGCACACCGGATGCTGAGTACCAGAAGCTGAGCTGGGATGAAGTGCGGCATTTAATCAGTGCGATGGCTGCATCTTCATAGCGATGGTGCTGATCTAATAACCGACAGGTATCAATCGAGTCGACCGCTTCCACCGCGTTCCTTCTGAGCTGAGGCGGTATCGGCAGTTCACGCATCGGCTGGTCAAGGAGCATGGAAGTATCATGAACTTCATCGTCAACAAGAGGCTGCAGTGGAAGAGCATGGTTCCGAAGGGGCGGCCATTTGAATATGACGGTGCGTTACACAAGGCATACGACCGTCACAGTAAGCGTTCCAACGCTGACAAGACGCAGAGGACGTCAAAATCTTATACAACGACTGGCCGTACGGCATCGACGATAAGATTGTCCATCTAGTCATATGGACCAAGTTCGAGCTCGACGAAGACCCCGCAACGGGCCTCTCGACGCCCGAATCACACCAGCAAATCGACGCCTTCGTGCAAAAGACATTCGGCACCCGGCTGCAACCCGAGCAGTACGCCTGGTTCAAGAACTGGAGGAGCCTGAAAAGCGTACATGCCGTCGAGCACTTCCACGTCATGCTCTACGACCCAGACGCCGAGTTTATCAAGGAGATTACCAACGGCGACGTCCCAATGACTGCGAAGTTTCCGCAGTAGCGGTAGTAATGTGCATAGAGGCGAACTATAGACATGGTACACTTGCAGCACGTTCCTTGATATTGAGGCAACGCGAGACGGGGCTCTGGCGCATGCAGTTGGGTTTCCCGCATCTTATAGCTGGGCTTCGAAATGAACCGCCTTTTTTAACAGGGTGCGAGCGGGTAAAACCACGCTTATAGAGCGGATGAAATCAACATTGTTGGCTTACTCCTGACGATCAATGCCTAAACGGCGACGACAGCTTTTCATTCGAGCAACTATCGCAAGCCAACGTCATGATTTCCTGCTCTTTCGATGTTGAGACGACGATTGCCACGATGAGGCGCGGCCTGTGGCGCATAACCGTGGCTAGTCGGCCAATGAACTAGCCCCGGCGCAATTTCTTTCGCGTTGCCATCACCCAAGGGGGGGTGTTGGTAGAAGAAGCAGCGGCAAACCTTCCCGTGGGCCCCTGTGAATAATAGGAGGCGCAGCGAAGGTCATCTGTTCTTTGTTGCCGTCGTTCAGCCCAGCGCCCTGTGGCAAGCGGCACAAAGCGGTGTGAGATGCCTGTTCGCGATTTGATAGCTCCAAAAAGTTTCGCGGAGCAATCGCGGAGCAAGCGCGCACGTACCCGTAGTAGGGGCACGCCGACGGGACCACCAAAAACGGCAACGGCCGCGCCTGCACTCCCGTCTACAAGCCAATTCCCTCGTGGTCTCCTGTCCCCTCGTCTCCCCTCCTCACGCCGATTCTCCAGAGAGTAATCGCGCTGCCAGTTGTCCTCGAGACCGCCGTGCCACTCGTTGGGCCTCTTCCCCGCCACCGGTCGCTAAAAGAACGCGAAGTAGGTCGCCATTCACCCCCAAGCCCTAATTGGACATTGTTTCGTATGCTGAATACTGCTAGAGAGCGTCATACCACCGCACGCATTTCCATTTGTAGGCCGTCGTCCTGTCCTCGGAACCGCGCACAGCCGCGCCACTGTTTCACTCCATGACCAAAACCCTCTGACCGCCCGCAACACTCCGACCGCTGGTTCAACTTCAGTGTAAACATGTTTGGCTTCCTGACGAGCCGCTGGCAAGGCCCCGGGGGCGCGGAGAAGAGAGGTCCGGGGTGGTTCGACCACCGCTGCTTGCCCATTCTGCTTTCCATCGCGAAGAAGGCATGCACCCATCCGATCCACACCATCGTCGTCATCGCATTTCTAGCCAGCTACTCGTACTTGGGCGTCCTGGAAAAAGGCTTGCTGGACGGCACAGACAAGGCGCTGGGCCAGGTAGATTTCGAGACACTGTTGGCAGGGAGCAAGAGGCTGCGGGTTGGCGAAGAGACGTCGTGGAAATGGGAGGTTGAAGAGGATAGGACTGGCACAATGCTGGAGCAGGTACGTCGACGTATGAATGGCAGAGAACTCTGTTGACAGGAGTCTAGACAACGCAGGAGCTCGCCCTTGTAACGTTCGTGTTCCCCGAATCGAGCGCCATCAATTCCGCCCCGTCACGGCATGCAGTACCCAGCAACGTCTCGGCCCAGCTCCTCCCGAGTTCCTCGAGCTCGTTCTCCACCATCTCACACGACACGTCATTGGCGTATTCCATCCCCTATGCCGAAGCGGGCGACTTCCTCATGGCCATGCAGGAGATCTCCGCCCCCGAAGATGCGTCCGAGGCCCACGGCACCGAGGAGGAGGGTACGCGCGAGCAGAAAAAGTGGATCATGAAAGCTGCCAAAAGCGGGAATGCGTCTAGCGGCGTTCGCAGCTGGGCCCGCGAGTCGTGGACCTCGTTTGTGGACCTGCTCAAGGTTCGTTAGCCCGGCTCCCCACAGCTGTCAGGTACAAGCCTCGATGACTGACATGTGACAGAACGCTGATACAGGCGACATCATCATCATGGCCATGGGATACCTCGCCATGCACCTGACCTTTGTATCGCTATTCCTCGCCATGCGACGACTTGGATCTAACTTCTGGCTGGCGACGGCGGTGCTGCTCCAGTCAGCTTTCGCCTTCCTGTTTGCGCTTGCAATCACCGTCTACGTTGGCGTCCCTATCAACATGGTTCTTCTTTCAGAAGGCCTGCCCTTCCTGGTTGTCATCATCGGGTTCGAGAAGCCTATCGTACTGACTAAGGCTGTGCTTTCTGCATCGCTGGATGCGCGGCGCGAAGACAGCCACGGCGAGGCGCTTACCATCCAGTCTGCGGTCCAGACTGCGATTAAAAAAACCGGCTACGAAATTGTCAGGGACTACTTCTTCGAGATCCTGATTGTGACGGCCGGTGCTATGTCCGGCATCCAGGGGGGTCTGCGACAGTTCTGCTTCCTTGGCGCTTGGATTCTGTTCTTTGATGCTATCATGCTGCTTACTTTCTACACTGCCATCCTTACTATCAAGTTGGAGATCAACCGCATCAAACGCCACGTTGCTCTGCGGAGAGCGCTTGAGGACGATGGTGTAGACCGCAAAGTCGCCGAGAGTGTCGCACTGAGCAACGATTGGCCCAACGCTAGCAGGGTTCAGTCGCCTTCTGGAAAGACTACTATATTGGGGAGGAAGATTACTGTTCCCAAGTTCAAGGTCCTGATGGTTGCTGGTTTCTTCTTGGTCAATGTTTTGAATCTTGCGACTTTACGGTTCGGCTTCACGTCCAAGGTCTCCCATATCTCAGGTGTTAGCTCCACACCTCCGCTTGATCCATTCAAAGTTGCCGGAAGCGGACTGGATGTGATTTATGCACAGGCGAAAGAGGCGGTGACTTCGACGGTTGTGACTGTCCTGATGCCCATCAAGTACGAGTTAGAGTATCCTTCCGTTCATTACGCGGGACCCAACCGTACCGACACCGACCCTGCTTTTGGTAGCAATATTAGCACTCATTTTGTTGACGGCGTTCTCAAGAGCTTGGAGGATCCGTTTCTCAGCAAATGGATTATTGCAGCGCTTGTCATGAGCGTGGTTCTGAACGGCTACCTATTCAACGCTGCTCGTTGGACTATCAAAGAGCCCCACAAGCCACTCGATCCTCCCAAGGCATCAGAGATTCAGGATGGTGCCCCGCCGACACCCGCTCCCGGTATTATGCAGCTACAAATGCCATCACCTCCGATCACTCCTGGTCCCGAACAGCAAGCGGGGCGAGGAACTGTTCAGCCGTTCACCCAAAACCAACTACATCCAGCACCCGTACAGCCCCACCTGCTCCAGACTGAGACTCCAACAGGGCCCACCGAGGAAGAACAGAAACAACCAAACCGGCCAACGGAAGTATTGGAGCAGATGCTGAGGGAGAAGAAAGCCACAAAGCTCACAGATGAAGAGTTGATTGAGATGTCTGTCAAGGGCAAAATCCCCGGCTACTCGCTCGAAAAGACGCTTGGCGACAAGACCCGCGCTGTCAAGATCAGACGTGGCCTTGTATCTCGGACTCACGCGACTCGCGAGACATCCACCCTCCTGGAACACTCTTTGCTGCCGTATCAGCACTACAACTATGACCTCGTCCATGGTGCATGCTGTGAGAACGTCATCGGCTATCTCCCTCTACCACTCGGCGTTGCCGGTCCTATCATGGTCGACGGCCAGAACTACTTCCTCCCCATGGCTACTACCGAAGGTGTTCTTGTTGCCTCCACTTCCCGTGGCTCGAAGGCTATTAATGCTGGTGGGGGCGCTACTACGGTAATTACTGCCGATGGTATGACTCGTGGACCTTGCATTGGCTTTGACAGCCTCGCTCGTGCCGGCGCTGCGAAAATCTGGCTGGATTCTGAGGAAGGGCAGCGGATCATGAAGAACGCTTTCAACTCGACTTCTCGATTCGCTCGATTGCAATCGATGAAGACGGCTATAGCGGGAACAAACCTCTATGTTCGCTTCAAGACTACCACCGGTGACGCCATGGGCATGAACATGATTTCTAAGGGTGTCGAGCACGCCCTCACCGTCATGGCCAGTGACTGCGGCTTCGAAGATATGAACGTCATTACCGTTTCTGGGAACTACTGCACAGATAAGAAGGCTGCGGCTATTAACTGGATTGACGGGCGTGGCAAGGGCGTTGTTGCGGAAGCAGTCATTCCAGGTCACATTGTCAAGTCAGTCCTCAAGTGCGAGGTGGAAGACCTTGTGCAGATGAACATTTCCAAGAACTATATCGGTTCGGCTATGGCAGGCGCCCTGGGTGGATTCAACGCCCATGCTGCGAATATCGTTGCTGCCATCTTCCTCGCCACTGGCCAGGATCCTGCGCAAGTTGTTGAGTCCGCTAACTGTATTACCATTATGAACAAGTAAGTCCACATCTTTCCTTTGCAATCAAGCACATACTAATTTCCACCAGCGTCAATGGCAATCTCCAAATCTCTGTCTCCATGCCTTCGATAGAAGTCGGCACAATCGGCGGCGGTACAATTCTCGAGCCACAATCCGCTATGCTTGACCTCCTCGGCGTGCGGGGCGCCCACCCTACCACTCCTGGCGACAATGCTCGCCAGCTCGCTCGCATCATCGCCGCGGGTGTCTTGGCTGGCGAACTCTCGTTAAATGCCGCGCTGTGTGCGGGTCATCTTGTGAAAGCGCATATGGCGCATAATCGGAGTAATGTACCCTCGAGGGCACCAACGCCAGTGGGAAATCAGTCGCCCGTTACGAGTGCATTGACAGCGAGTTCTAGCGGGCCGTTACCAAAGAGGTAGATTGTAATTAGATTAGGGTTCTCTCTTGGTCAAGTAATATTTATACCCTTATACTTCTAGACTCTAGCTCCAGCAGAGTAATTTCGAGCATGGCGTTGCAGGCACATTAGAGCTGTCTGTTGGGTGGTGGTCTCGATTGGTCTTGGAAATAGATATTCGTTCTTTCTCTCACTTGCAAGTTAAAAGGAGGAAGCGTACACGAAAAGATAGATAAATTGGGCTGAGTCATATCCATTGCATTAAGCATATACTGGCGTTCTCGTTATCCATTGAATCTTACATTGTGTCTTCTTATTTGCACCGTAGGAGGTAGTAGACTTTTGTCATTTTAAAGATCGAATATTCGCGAGTTGACGTTGCGTACGTGGATAGTCATTCAATGCCACTCTCTTCTTAGAGACTGGGATTGCACTGCGTGGGCTTTTTGAGTGGATGTGATACGCTTGTAAAGCGACATCCGGACGGGCGACGTGCCGTTCTCCCTCTGGACGCCACGTGGTGACTATGCTAGATGGCGTTTGCTGGTCAGATATTAGGTTGAGTTGTGTTGGTTCGGGTAAGTGGATAGAAGCAATCGTGTACTACTTTGGAGGCATCTGGCAAACGGGGTTTGGCGGCGTTCTCTGATATAGACTGTTGAATAATGAGGGAACCCCCAAGCAAGCAAGCAAGCAAGCAAGCAAGCAAGCAAGCAAGCAAGCAAGCAAGCAAGCAAGCAAGCAAGCAAGCAAGCAAGC
>JASJFT010000070.1:55621-197177 GCA_030770425.1 Darksidea phi
AAGCAAGCAAGCAAGCAAGCAAGCAAGCAAGCAAGCAAGCAAGCAAGCAAAGCCCACACACACCCCTTTAAAACCGAGCCGGTCTCCCGGTTCAAACCCACGCCACCGCACCGCCCCAACTCACCCATCAAACAAAACCCCTCCAACAACGCTTCTCCACCGCTCCTCACTAGCCGTCACGTCCATCTCAACGCACCCCCATGACCCGCAAACCCGCTAAATCTCCAGCCCTGATTCCGCATCGGATCGCACCTCGGACACGGTCCCCATTGATGCACTAGTCTTGGCTGGCAAGGCTGGAACGGCACAATGTGTTGCTGCGCGGGCGTGTGCATGGAAGCTGAGTTGATGCGTGTTAGTTGGTAGCGGCAGCAGGGTCCTAGGGCGCCGTATTGCGTGTGGTGGTGGCCGCAGAAGGGCCAGTAGAGGGTTGTGTCGTTGCACATTCTTGGGGAAAAGGGGGGCGGTGATAGGGTATAGGGATGTTGGAGTAGAATGGCGCTATGCGGAACAGTGAGGTTCTAGGTTTAGGGGGTGGAGCGGAATTTGTTTGGCCTGCAGATGGCGCACTGCAAACGCGGCGGAGGAGAATGTCGCTTGAAGAAATGTATACCACCAGGTCTAGCGACTCTTTAAAGCACGGGTATCGATCCTTCCTTATACATGGGGTCCTAGGTGTTGTCTCACAGCGTGTTCATACTGCGACGTAGCAGAACACCGTGAAGAGGGATGCGCGCACGACGGCCACTCTACACGCTTGCAGAGCCAAGATATGTATAGCGCCGTTTAGATTGAAGCTTATTAGCTCGGTTGGATTAAATATGGTGTTGCGGGTAGGTGTGAATGTAGATGATCTCTGGTTCCAATCACCAACAGGCTGAGTGGTTCGTCGCAAACGGGGAATCCTGACAACGCGCAGCGGCCGTCACTGGAAGCCGTGACGGGTTCCGCCATATTTTCACAGATAGCAGAGACGTCCAAGAGAGTTTCTCGTCTTGTCCTGAGCGCGGTTCAATCGGCGGAGGAAGATGTAGGCGGAGGAAGATGTATGGAAAGATTACCTCCCGCGCTTCCTGCCTTCCCCGTCGAATGGCGAAAGTAATGCTCATTCGTTCATTGGTCGCTATGAAAATGTCGTCAAAGATAGCAAACATAAACGAAAAATACTGTGGATAGGTCCGTGGCGGATATGAACGAATGTCAGTAAAAGGTAAGTGTTTGGCAAGAGCGTTTGCGAACAGAGCTGGCAAGGATCGATCGGAACAACAGATCCGTAGCTCATCCGAATGGACGGGACGAGTATTAGGGATCAAGCTTCTCGCACATCCTGACTTGATCTGCGCCAGCGCATTTGTCTAAGCAGAGCACGATTGTTTTATGTCTTTCATACACTTTGCGCCCTACTACTGATCTAGCACCATCAGCTAGGCCATCTTCTCGCCTGTAAGCTATGCAACGGGCGTTGATCCGTCGAAAGAACAAATGAATGACAGTAGTACTATATCCAACCTCATAATTAGGACCCAAATAATAGGCGGCAAAACCCTTACGGGTTCGTCATGGTGGATACAAAAGCCCGTCCCGTCTGTATCTTCATAGCCGTAGAACCACGGATCCAGGCATATTGATATTCAAGCGCAAAAATTTTCCGTTCCGCACTCCAAAGCAATGTCGGCAATGCCGTAGCGGCACCACGGAGCCATGTCGCTGCCACAGCTTCATCGCTTTCAATCTGACCTGTGCACGCACGTACATGGTATCGGTGAAAGAAATCTCAGAAAGTCAGCTAGCAACGGATGATCCCGCTGGAACGCAGGCGCAGAGAATTTTGGCGTAAGCGTGGGCATGGCGTGCCTGGAGCGGTCATCGGGGTATATCATGTTGTAACCGAATCGCCTCAAACGAGAGCCTCGGAAAGGTGCGACTATGACTACGTCTACGACGTGTCGGAGAAGGGTGAAAAGATCGACAGAGGGGGAGGGTTTCAGCGACTCCAACTACAACGTTGGGAAGGTGAGGAACCTATCAGGTCGCTGGAGACTGGCAGCTGCGGGGAAGGTGTGACTGGGGCTGATAGAAACAGATACTACTGGAAATCCGTTGTGACACCGCCGGGGAAAGGACACTCCTGGGTGGCTCACCCCTGATTGTTTATGGAAGCTTCTGGCGGGTTGAGATCACACTAGTGATCACACACTTGCTGAAGCTATTAGCGGGATAACCGTTAGTACTGGCGCTAGGATCGTCGGCTGCGAGATCATCTACTAAGGGGCTAGGACGTTGGTATCCCCCCCAAAACTGGGTATAGAACCCGCTATAGAATACGCTGGAATTGACAGCTAAGTGGCCGACTATGAAGGGCCCTGAGACGTCGGAGAAGCGGCCACTGATAAAGAAGCCAGAAGCTGAAGCACTAGTAAGCATCGCTATGGGAGTTCCGGTTACGATACTATCGTTTGGGGAGAGTCCTAGAAAAGACGAAAAGCTACTACTGACGAGTATTATAGGCTATAAGGGACTCCCCTTTCGGGTTTATGTAGCCCCTCGCTTATTTATATCGGGTGTATCGCTCCTCGCCCTATTAACCTGCTACTTTTAATCTCTATGAAGTACTTTGCCCTCCCTTACTAAGCTTTCTCTTAATTCTCCAACTTCACTCTAGCGCCTCTTTTTATTAGAAGGGGTCGTGGCCGTCCAAACCTTCCTTGCCATTGATCGCGACGCTAGGCCTGATCTAGCCATTTGCCTTAATTATATAACACCGATAAATAACTAGACTCCACCTAAAAGCATACTTTGAAAGGAAAGGTTGAAAATGCGGGTAGAATCCTTTCTGGTAACTAGCCATGGTGAATCTTAGTATATCCTACCCTTTAAACTACCATACAAGCCGTTAATCCACGTGTTCTTCATTCTACTGCTTAGCGCCATGCACGAACAGCCTCTCGCCCTCAACAGGCTTGTACTCCTTCTCACCGGGCCCACCAGCGTGATCACCAAACACCAGTTGGGCAGTCAACTTCCAATCGTGTGGGATGTGCCAGGTCTCCTGGTTCTTGCGGTCGACGATGGGGTTGTAGTGCTGGAGGTTGGCGCCGAATCCCTCTGCCTCAAGGGAAAGCCAGAGCGCGTACTGGTGCGTGGCGGACGTGTGCTCGGACCAGGTTAGGAAGTAGTGGGCGTAGGGTGGTGAGTCTTTTCGGAGGTCTTGGATGGGCTTGGGGTCCTCCCGGAAGCGGACCTAGACGTTCCGGATTAGCTCGACCCGAGTACGGAGAGAGAAAATTAGTAAACGTACGTAGTGGTGGGGTCTAGTATGCCAGGTAGTAAGGCACAGAAACCTCAAAACTTGAGGCATAGGAGACCTAGTCCGCCACCCCTGCCACTCCGAAAATTCGGCGACTACAAAGGAAACAAGGCAGGGAGAAGTTCGCTTACGGTTCCATGGCCGCCCTTGAAGCCAGAAATTCTCTTCTTGGTAGATGGCAACTGATTCTCAGACGATGGTGTTGGCGTATCCATAGGGTCGTTTGCATTGAACCCTTCACTGCCTGCAGTGTGCGTTACGCTATTTGTAGCCGTGCCTCTTGCTATTTATGGCGTTGAATATCGGCCACGAGGCCATTTAGATGGTAAAGAAGGATCGCTAATACTACGCCCGTAAAGAGCCAGTTAGAAACACTCGGGCCATGATGACGCCATCTCCAAATCGGAGGAAGTGTCAGAGATGGCTACAGAACGCTTTGTAAACTTCGCGTCGGCACCGCACGCAATTATTGTCTGCATCCAATCTGAGGCGAGGTCGGCTGCTGTATCCCCGTTCCGATCTATTATTGAGGGAGCCACTCCCTGGGCGAGAAGAAGCTTCACTACATCGACCCAGCGATGCCGACCCTCAAATACTTGCAGTGGGAGTGGATAGAGATACCTTTTTTGCTCCCCAGCAGTAGCGTGGTGTAGGCAGGTGCGACCAAGGTAGTCTCTAGCGGAAGCGACTGCACCAATAGCTAACAGCTCCTTTAAAATACTGTATTGACCAGCACCAGCGGCAAGATGAAGGGCAGTTTCACCAGCATTGGTCTTGATATCTACAGGCATGCGGACCTGAGCGAGCAAAAGATGGATGAGAGCGGCATGGCCAGCTTCGGCGGCGGCATGCAAGGGCGTGGCGCCAAAGCCGTCAGTGGCCCAAGGGTCAGCGCCACGGCGGAGCAGCAGTTGTACCAAAGGTTCGGAGCCGCCAGAGGCTGCATGGTGCAGGGCCTGTTTTCCGGATTCATCTGCAATATGGACACTGGCGCCATGGTCGAGCAACAGCTGTGCCGCAGTCTCGTAGCCGTCGGCTGCAGAAAGATGCAGGGGCGTCAGGCCGTCATTGTCGCTCGAGTGGACGGGGGCACTGTGCTTGAGGAGCAGTCGAATACGAGCCTCTGAGGGCTGGCGATGATGGGATCTGCTGCTGGGGTGGATGGCCTTGTGCAAGGGCGCGCGTCCATGGCCGTCTCGTGCACAGATATCAGCACCGCGATCCAGCAGAAGGCCCAAAATCTGGTCGTAGCCCTCTTGGACCGCCCGATGCAGCAGAGTGGAGCTTTTGGTGGGACAAAAGCCAGAGTCGAAGTCGTAGCAGGAGTCGTCGTAGTCTGTTACCAGGTCGTAGCAGGAGTCGTCGTAGTCTGTTACTAGGGTAGTGTCGAGGAGCGCCGTGGTGAGGTCAACGTTACCGCTGGTAACTGCTAGCTCGAGTGCGTCGGCGTGGGTAGGGGCGCCATGCTGTAGCAGGAGGCGTACGGTTCCAAGGTGGCCCGCCTTGACAGCAGCGTATAAAGCGGATCCGTTGTCTTGATCAAAATCGACGCCGTGGCCTAGCAACAATCGCACTACTCCCTCATGGCCACGCGCC
Source organism: Darksidea phi (assembly GCA_030770425.1). Taxonomy (NCBI): domain Eukaryota; kingdom Fungi; phylum Ascomycota; class Dothideomycetes; order Pleosporales; family Lentitheciaceae; genus Darksidea; species Darksidea phi. The sequence goes on from JASJFT010000070.1 coordinate 60,525, forward strand.
GCTGCACTGTCGAGTGCTGGAAGGTAGTCGGTATTGAGCGCCTGGTAGGGAAGTAGGAGTCGCATGAGCCTCTCGCTGCCAGACTCGGCGGCGGCACACAGAGCGGCATAGCTGGCCGAGAGGCTGCTGGAGTCGCTGACCCAGGAGTCGGAGTCGGAGCCGCTGGCTGAGAGGTCGCTGGCTGAGGCATCGCTGGCCGGGGGGTCGCTAGCTAGCAACAGCAGCACGACCTGCTCGTAGCCCACGCGCGCCGCTGCCCACACTGTTTGATATGGAACACTCGCGCCGTGCTCAAGCAGCACTCGCACCGCTGCCTCGTGGCCGCCTCTTGCCGCATAATCTAACGCAGTCTCGCGCGCAAAAGGGGCATCAACGTGCCTCCAAACTGGCAATCCCTGGAAATGCTGGGACCGACACTCCCTTTCGATTTCAGCGCCGTGCTCGAGTAGCAAACGCACTGCCCGCGCGTAGCCGTGCTTCGCCGCCTGATGTAGCGCCGTTTCCCCGTCGTCATCTAACGCGTGTACATTACCCCCGTCGGAGAGCCACTGTTGCACCTCTGCGTGGTGCGTATGCTCTGCGACCTGGCACATGGCCACGTCCCCCTCGAGCTTGGCTCCGTTTGCTAGCAACACCTCGACTACGTCAATGCAGCAGCGGCGCCGGGCGTAGTACAGCGGCGTCCTTCCGTTGGCGTCCGTCGCATCGACATTGACGTCGCCGCCCTCCTTGACCAATTTTGCCGCCAGCTCTGTCCAGTCCATACGTACGGCTACGTGTAGTGGCGTCTGCCCATCGCTTTGTTTCGCGTTGATGTCAGCATTGCGACCTAGTAGTAGCCGTACCGCTGCCCAAGGCACCACTCGGTTTATGCAGATGGCGCTGTTTGCTAGTATGTGCAGTGCCGTTTCCCCCTCTCTATTCCTCGCATCGACTAGGTCTGGTGCGTGATCTAGCAACATATTCATCATAGGGAGATAGTCCTCCGGCTTGGACTCCATCCAAACGTCTCGACAATGCTGAGCCAAATGGTGCAGCGCCGTATCTCCCTTTTGATCGGCTGCCCTAACGTCGGCTCGACTCTTTATTAAAAGCTGTGCCACCTCCATGTTCGCACCGCAGGCAGCATAGTGTATCGCCTTCCTGCCCTCCCCGTCTTTGAGCTCGGTATCTGCGCCGTGTCTTAGAAGTAACTGCGCAATAGTCAAAGAGCTCTTATATGCTGCATGCAATAGTGCCAACCCTCCCTGAACGCGGGCTCCTCGTTCAAGCAGTAGCCGTACCGCTTCCTCCTTCCTACCCACCGCCGCGGCGCCCAGTGCCGTTATCTTCCAACGACTGTCTTCTATCTCCATGTCTGCCCCGTTCTCGAGCAACATCCGCATCATGTCTAGTTTTGCTCGGAAAGAAGCGAGCCACAGTGCCGTTCCAACTGTATCCGCGCTCCAGCTGTCCTCGAACCCAAAGTATGATTCCTCGCTGCGGGGAATGATTACTAAAGCATCCTGATCAAGGCCCCGGGCGAATGTAATGCCCCCTAAAGCATCCACGCTAGCCCCCCTTCCAAGTAGAAACTGAACTTTGTCTTCGTCTCCACTCATGATTAACGAATGCATTAAATCACTATCATTGAGGTCGGCCCCTTCATCGATCAGCATCTCTGTAATTTCCAAATGCCCAAGCTTCAAGGCTATCCCCAAAGATGACTGTAGATGCACCGCGGCACCTGCCCCTCTTTCAAGAAGGAATTGCACTATCTGTTGCCTGTTGTAACGGGCAGCGGAGAATAATGGGGTGCAGCCGTATATGTTCGTCTCGTGAATATCCGCGCCGTTTTTTAGCAGCAGATCAATCAGCGCCAAGTCCTCCATATTTATCGCGAAATGTAGCGAGCTGCAATCGTTGTAGCCGTAATATCCGTCGTTATAACGTCCATTGTTGTACTGGCCGCAGCGGTAAAAAGTGTTATCATAACAGCCGTTGTAGTAGTCGTGGAAGTTGAATTCGGTCGCTTCAGCACCATTCTCTAATAACATCTGGGCGACTTCAAAGTGACCCCTCTCCACCGCCATTGATAGGGTGCTGCGTGTCCTCCGGGTAGAGGCCCCAACTCTTGCCCCGTTCTCCAATAGAAACTTCACGCAGTCGGCATAGCCTCCCCAAGCCGCGTAGTATAATGCATTCCACCCCCTTTTGTCTTCCGAATTAACATCAGCTCCGTGGCCGAGCAGTACTTCCAGAAACCCCAGTCGCCCTGAATTGGCAGCCCAAATCAGTGGTATGTCGATCGGGTCAACGCTCTCCTCCTGCGTCACCAGGCACCTGAATAGATGCTCTAAATCATAATAGATGCTGATATCCAACCCGGTAACGCCGATGCTCTCATCATACCATGGAAAATCAGTCGTGTTCTTAATCCTCTTCAACCGTTCAGAATCAGTCGAATGCTTACTAATCACCGACCGGACAGAGTCGGAGCTCTTAGGACTGATCACCTGGAAACAAGCCGAAGCTAGATTCCTGTCCCTGAGAAATGGAAGAGCCACATCTTTGATCTCGACTTGCACGTCTCGAGCATGGTGTGCCCAATATCGAGCTGCATAGTCGAATAACTCGTTCTTTGCTATGCGAATCTGCAGTTTCCTCTCAGTAGAGCAGAATCCACTCGAGAACGTCTTGTGCGACAAGTAGGTGAGACATGTCAATGCCATGTCTCGCGAACCGTTGACAACCCACATACGCCCCACACCATCAAAATACTCTTTCGTTGTCAGATGAACCAGCTCAACTGTGTTGCTTGCTTGCTGGAACATCACCAAGCCCCCACATACTGAGACGAGGATTTTGATATCCGGCATATTCTTCCTATCAAGCTCATCTGAGCCTTTTTCTACTGCTAGAGCCGTCTGCAGCTCTTTAATTGTCAAGATCCTCTGAGCATTAGCAATCCAAGAAAGCACACGGATGGCTAGCTTGCGATGGCCTGCGGCCTGAGCGCCTATTCGCTCCATTGCGTTTCCATATGCGTCGCTAAGCCCGCGCTCTCCGTGCGGGAGCTCTCCCAATGCGCATTCGATTTCTTTCTCGGATATTTTATCAGCCAGCGAATTTAGGTGCAGTCGCGCTAGAAGAAACATTCCGCAGACTGCTTCTAAAATCGTCCTCCTAATCGATTGCATTAAGGAGCCATTGTCACGAACGAACTGGGGTAGCCGGAGAGGCATTTCGACATCCAAGTAGCAACCAACATCCCCCTGGCTAGCCTCGATTCTTCGAGAGACGGCGTCATCGAAATCATCCAAAATGGCTGGAATAATTCGTGTAGTCACCATAAGTTTTAGGCCGTATTGCTTTTGCAGCTCGCGGATTTCGAATAACAGCTTCTTACGGCATATGTCTGTGCTTTCATCCAGCGCATCCACCATGACGTATACGCTGGTAAACCACTGAACCGTTAAATTGAGAGTTTCTCTGAGCTCTAAAAGTGGCGGCTGATTGCTAAGCTGTTCATATTTGGCGTGAAGTGATTTAATGCAATCTGGCAACGAGGGCATCTGCTGAACAAGCTGCTTGATAAGAGTAGAAACCACCTCCTCGATTCCTTGCTCTGCCTTATTCATATAGCTGAAATATATGAACACTATGCCGGTTTTATGATCTCCGATATCCCGTACCGGAAAGGTATTTCGTAGATGCTCGATGGCAATAGAGGTTATCACGGATTTTCCAGCGCCGGGGATCCCAGGACAACATAGCGTGTCTTTTTTGCCGTTTTTCCATGCAGTGAACTCTGGAGATTCAATGAACCAGATGCCTGTCCCCTCTCGACGTACACTGCAATGATAACTGTGGCGCAGCCCATAGTCAACTTTAGTTAACCATTGAAGTATCTCCTTACGTTCCCGTTCTTCCTGAGAGAAATTTATTCTTTTGCTTATGTTCTTCACTTCGTCCCGTATTTGCTGCACACCGTTTTTGATCCCATCGGTAACCATCTGCATTATTTCAACTTGATGAGGTGTAATTTCTTGCAATAGCTCTTTCGTATACGCAGCCGCTGTAACCGCCGCATAGGGCTGCCATTGCTTATTTTTGTGAGAGTCGGAGTAGTCGCATATTCCTCTCACCACAAGGCATGGAAAATTATCCATTAACCCAGCGGCCTCCATTTCAAAGCAAATTGCACCGGTGTCTTGCCCTATCCGATCCCTGGCCTTGCTGTCCTTCATCACTTGGTTGCCGGAAGCAATAATTCCATAATGGATAACGGGGTCGATGTCGTCTCTGTCCTCCCTGGATACCACCTTGCTAGGATCGCAAGCATCGCAAGAATTACCTCGTTTGTTGTCGTGGTCGTACTCCGCCTTGTACAACACGTCTTTCTCCGCACCTTGGTAACCGAACTCCGCCTTGAACTTAGCCTTACTATGTTGGGCAAGCATATCGGAAATAAAGCCCGCGACTTTACTCTCCTCCAACATATGCTCTGCCTGCAGGCTCTGCACCGCATTCAGCAGCACTGAAGGCGGTTTGTTCAAGCACCCAACTCTCTTGAACCTGCCGCCGGCAACCGCACTGCCTAGATCATATTGCACTACCCCGCTAACATCTCCCTCTGGCTTACTGACTACGACATCTCCAAGCCGTATATCGCGCTCCGGGCTGGGAATCGCGCCCCCAATCCCGACCATGAGTCCAAACCGTATGGACCGAAATGTATATAGCATTTGCGTCGCGACTGTGGCGGCCGAAGTCGTTCCATACACACCGGCGGGCAGGCATGCGATGGCGACCTTGTGCCCGCCGACGCTGCCTAGGTGGTAAACGTTACGATCCTGTGCGTCCTGCTGCTCTGGCTTGCCGTAAGACACATCCAGCATCGCTCGCGCTGCCGCTAGTTCCACCGCTAGTGCGCAGATCCATCCTACGGTATATTCGTGGTTGCCTGGACGAGGACCCTCCATAGCGGCTCGCCTGCTGCAGCAGTATCACTCTGCGAAGGTTCCTCTTAGCTTCGGATGCGGAGGGGGCTAGTCTTCCTTTTCTTAATTAGGCTGATGAAAGTGACTTTGGTCTATGTGGCTACGTGATATGGACTGATGATTCAAAGTGTGCGATATGAGGTATAAGGCTGTGTAGGGTCTTGAAGAAGTGGGGTAAGTCTGGTTCGCCAAGCCCCATCAAAATGCGACGCCTATCAACACCTACACTTCGCATCTATACAACATGCCCCCACAACGCTCCTTCGGTACATTAATTAGCGGAATTTGTCGCCTACATGGAGAGCTATTTTTCCAACGTACCAACGCCCGCGACGGCGATAACGTACACAAATTTCTCCCCACCCAGGCTTGAGCCAGAACGAGTGTTGAACCCACGAGGTTCGGCATAATCTTAGCCTCTTGCCTATCCGGTATCATCATTTGCGAGCTGATGATTGGGCGTCAAGGCTGTTCCGTACTCGGGAATAGTTACGCATATATTAGATGGGCTGTCCTCCAGGGCACCCATTCTCCTCTCAGAACACTTCTGCTTTGCAGTTGGACTTGACTATGCTAGCATGATCATCGTTTGAAATCTTCTGCGGGTCATACTGTAGAGGTACGCCTGTATACTCTTTTAAGGAGGGGACGGACCGTGAGAGGGTCTCTTCTGGAAGAAAACAGTTACACATTGGCCTATTAGGCCTTTGCCCAAACACGGTCGCTTCGGCGACTATGGGTGCCATGTGAAAATGAGAACTGACGACTTCGTGAACGCCGTCAGGGCCAAGCAAGGGATCGCCCATGGAAACCATGATATTGCTGGGAACGCGGAGTCGTGATCACTTTCCTTCGGACAGAGGAGATGTAAGAGAGTAGCGCCTTGATCGGGGAGTATATGACTGTTCGACGTGGAATTTCCTTGATACAATTACAGCCCCCCAAATCACCATATCACATTTCGTTTGTCAGCGTATCATATTGTATCCGGCCAAGTGGCACAGAAGCCCCTGTAAAGGCCGCTCTCGCCGAGCTGGATCTACTCCCAGGTACCGCACCCTCAATCTTCTCCAGCATATTTCTTAGTCTCGGTGTTGGAGGGAAAGTGTGTTTTTAAACCACCTGCTCTTACTGCAGGAAGCCGCTCTATGCGAGCCGGAATAACTCAAAGGATCTCATACGACCATGTCTTCACATTTCCTACCCTTAGGTGTTCAATCTGAACACTCTTGCGTTTATGTCTACCTTTTTGTAGCTCGACGTTCAACAATGCAGTCAATCAATACATTCCATGCGGTTCGACCTGATGCATTTGAGATTATGTTCTCTGTGTTCTGTCGTCTGACTGTTGCTAAATGACGAATTCTCACATTCACCTTGCAGGCTCTCGGGACACTTTCAGTCCTTTCTTCTTCCCATATTTCAACAGCCGGTCCGCATTTCTCTTCCTCCTTCCGCGCTCAGGAACTGAATCCTTCACATCAACGACGGCCCGCGCGCCTAATGCATTCTTACTGTCCCTAACAGCACGCGACGTCGGATTTTCCGCCGCCTGAAGAGCCGCGGACACAATTTGCTGCTGCTTCGCTTCATCCTTCGCAAGTATATCAACCAGATCATGTGGCACAGGCGTGTTGGGCTTGAAGGCCCGGGCGAACTTCATGAGGTCATTAAGTTTGACTGCCTTTGACTCAAGAGTTAACGCTTTCTTCTCGCTTTCGCGCTTTCCGTTGACGTTTAACGAACGCTCCAAGGGTCTGCTAATATCGTTCTCGATTTGTCTCCCCGTTGGAGACTTCCAAGGTTCTCTGGTTAGCGGATTTGGCGGTGCTCGAAGTCCCGTACGCGCTAGGCCCTCAGCTTCCTTGTAAATATAGTACTCACAGAGTTCCATAAAGCGTTAGAAGAGAAACCGATATCTTGTTTATTAATTTCTATATCAAAGGTTGAGGGATCAAGAGGATGGCGAGACCTAATACAACATGGTAGACCCCTACTACATTGCATAACTTGTGGGGTCGTTGCATTTCCTATACTTAGATGGATTCTAAAGTTTTTGTATCGGTGTAGATGGTCACTGAGGCGATGGGGCTCACGTTGAACCAAGCGACGGCAAGCTCCATTAAAACGTAACAAGTTATGCGGAACCAGTCGACAAGGAAGAAAAGACAGTGATAGAGGCAGAGTATCGCGAACTATACGAAAGCCATGGCAAATACATAGATGAACAAGGTTACCAAAAGTAGCTACGCAAAGCAGAGTCAGCACATGAAAGATAAAGAGGATGTGGATGTGGCCAGCCTTTGACCACACAGTAGGAAGTATGTCGGCGACTTCATATCCGAAATTGGATTATCACCACCCGCATTGTACACCATGGCAACATTGCAAGCTAGTAGAGCAAGGGAAAATATCTGTTATTTCTATGAGAAAGTAAAGCGCAGTCATCGTGTGTGGAATTTATTACTTACACATGCGATAACACAGAAAACATGATCCCACTGAATTCGCGGCTTTACTAACCGTCGGGAACACAAACGGGAACAAGTGAAAACAACTGCTAGGAAGTTAAGTACCGCGAAGAACAGCTATCAGTGTCTTTTGCCGTCCATTGTATATCTCATAGGTACTGTGCTTTGAAATATCTTCCGTTGAGGCATCGTAAAGAACGAGGTAATATGTCCAAAAATAAAACCGAAAAGCGCAAGCGGTAGGGTGCAAGTGTTATCAGAATCCTTCCCGCCGTTTCACAGCTTTTAGAAGGATGAGGCTGGGGGCAGAAACGATAGGCATCTTCCAGGGCTCCGAAGGCGCAAGGATGACATTAGTGCAGTACCGTGCTCGTGTTCATGCATCGTGGATGATTTATCTCCCTCGCAGTTCCTATCAGCATTGCTTAGTTCGGAAACCGGAACGATTTTTATCTCGGTCAAGTTCGCGGCAATTTTGTTCGAAAATATATTCCGATGAGCTAGAAAGCATTGATTTCTGATTTTGACATGAATTAACATCTCACTTATGTGGCAGAGTGGCATTACGTCTCTACACTACTTTTGTAGCAGTGCAGTAGTTACTATGGTCCGAACACGGTGAGTTCCGTCTTTCTCAATGAACCATTCACCTTTCCCTTCCTGCAGTCCAGCTATTATGGTGCTAACTGCCTTGTCCCAGTTTTGTTCATCTTCTTCGGTCCAGCCCGTAGATGGCTGGCCTGTGACCGCCCATACAATGTTGGCGAATCGCTGGAGATCTTTGATTTCCACCCATACATCAGAATTCACATATCGAACACTGTCCCATCCAGCATCTCCTAGCGCCTTCCTGAAATCCGAGCTTTCATAGTATGCAAAGTACATGGCGGGAAGGGGCGCAGCGTCTTTGCCACGGGTAGCATGATGTGCATCCAGGATTACGGTATTTCTGGGATTGTGATCAAAGGCATTCGCTATGGCTATTCCACCAGGCTTCACGGTGCGCTTAATCTGCTTCGCGGCCTGCACATCTTCAGACCCCTTCTTAAAGGCTGCAAAGACCATGTTGGTGATAGAGAGATCGAAGCCCCCGTCGGGAAAGGTAAGCTTTGTTGAGTCCATGGCTTCGGTTTTCACCGGCCAGGAATTGGCGACGACGGCTTTTTCGAGCTCGGCAAGTGCTGCGGTATCGATATCAGTAGCACTGACGTGAGCTCCGGATGGTGGGTTGAGCTCCATAATGGCCCTGCAGACAGCACCATTACCGCAGCCGTTGTCGTGGATCTTGCTGGTAGCAGTAATGGGAGGCGCAAGAGAGAGAAGGTCGTGGGCCAATTCGTCCGTCAGATCCCCACGCAGCTCTTTCCATATCGCGGCTGGGCCAACTGCAAGCGCCTCTTGGGCTTGTTTTGGTATGAACGGGGTGGTTGACATGGTTGATATGGTCAACGCATAGAAGATATGTTCAGTGTTTAAGGTAAAGTGGAGTTGCTTGAATCTGCTTATGGAGTACGCGCCCGGTTAAAAGTATGTCTCAGTCGGTCGCGGTCGGCGTTTCTGTTTGCTGTCCCCACCTCCTGTGCCACCGGCGTGCGCCCGCAAAAACCGGTTTCTGAGAGCTGACATAAGCGCTAAGATGAATCCACTCTAAATGGCTCTCCAACATACTGTTAGTCTCTCAGGCAAGGCAGTCACAATGAACGACGTACAGTCCATCACACCCGACGAACTGGCTCGGACGCCAGCTATGCCACCGCCGGATGGCGTCACTATCCTGAGTCTTAAGAAAATTGGCCTCGACGACTGGGCAGCACTGGCAGCTGGCGTGAGTAGCGCGTTCGTGATATAGGAGCTTTCAATTGTCCATCTTTTAGATCTCTGGAACCGTCCTCACTGGAGTTATGATTGGAGGTGAGTCTTTGAACGAATTCGGTGTGCCTGCTACTCGTATATTAACGTGTGGATGACAATTCTTCGTCAAGGAGTATTTGGCCAGCACCCCTGGAATGTGCCACCGGCCGCTTCATGTCACCCGGATATAAGTCCGTATGGTTCACTCCTTATCTAATGCCTCTCTGCTAACGGCTGCTGCTTAGCTCCTTCTGGTCCCAACGATAATAAATCTATTGACCAGCTGCTTATCCAAAGGCTCCATCTCTATCTTATTGCTGTCTATTTCCCCAAAAATAGTAGCACCGAATAGTCAGTGCGCCAGAAGTGATGCTGTGGCCCTCCTTCTCCGGAGAAGATAGTCTTTTCCACTGCGGAGAGGAAGGTCGACCATCCTAAAACAAATGGCTGCACAACGGCTGGATCATTTGAAAAGTGCGGATGAAAGCGGGACGCGGCAAAGAGGGCTACGAGGATGGCTGTGAAGACGTGGCGCCGGAAGGGGAATTGCGGCGATATGAGGGCGATGATCTATGCGAAAGCTAGCAAGATATGCTGCGCAATGGAGCCGTCGGGCTCACGCAGCTGTATCCGCACTGTTGTGGTGGTTGAAAAAGCGTCAACATGCCGGGATGCTCGATTAGGCGTGCACTTCGAGCGTGGTAATTAGATTGGCGTTTGCTTGTAATTACTTGGAGCTCATTGCTCAGTCCCCGGCGTTTCGGCGGCCGGCCTCATGGCCCGGGGCCGGACTGACGAACCGGTAGCCGAGTTGGTGGCCGAGGATGCCTGTTTACGTTCAACCGCACAGTTAACATAACGATTATAGCGGGGATTTGTAGAAGGAAGAAACGCAAAAGCAAAATCGCATGAGCCATCCGCACTACGAGCAAGTTCGAAAGCTTGGCGCGGTGGAAACCCTTGTCCGCGCTTGCAGTGAATAGGCTAGGGTTAGGGTTAGGATTAGGGTTGCAATCATGTGACGCCAAGCTATGCGTGTGGCACAGTTGTGCGCCTTGTACTCCCCCGCACCATCCTCACCACCTCACTTAACGCCTACAGTTGCAGGAATGTCGGCATCTACTCTAGCAACAAGAAATTAACATATAAGCCTACTATTCTTGCATTCCCACCCCGGCGACAAGGCTAGAACTCACACTCCTCGTCAACGTCCAAATGGAGACCTCTGCTGCTGTCGTATCCCTAGGTTTCCTCTTCCTTTCATGGCTTCTTCACCGGCGACTCATTTCCGCGGATGGAGATGAGTTTCAAATCGTTTCCAGGTCCAAGAACGCGGTGAATCCAATTGCTGAAGCACTTGCGCGGGGATACCAGGCTGTAAGTCAGCTATAAGCTCCCAAGAGATACGGCTGATTAGGGTACGCAGTTCAGCAAGCCTCTAGAGAAGCCATTCTACATCATCTACTGGACCAAAAAGCTGCTCATTCTGCCACCCAAGTACCTTGGCGATATCCGCCGTGCCAACCGCGACCATCTCAGTTTCCAACCGGCTATGAACGATATGTTGTTTCAGTACAAATGGCTTGGGGATTCCATCAAGACGGAGCTGAACCAAACCGTCATAATCAAGGGAATAAACCCCCAATTGCGTACGATTCACAATATCTCTTTATGGCAATGACGCGTGCTGATAGACGTGCAAGCACAACTGTCGGGCCCCTTGATAGAAGAGTCTGAGTTTGCTCTTAACTTGAACGTGGGCGATAGTCCTGGTTCGTAAACTCCTTTGAATTGGCTTCCAACTTACATATGCTTACCACGGACACTAGATGGGAAGGAAGTGAGCGCGGTTGAATTTGCCAATGATATTAGTCTTCGCACATTCAGCCGCGTACTAGGCGGTAAGGCGCTATCGCGCGACCATACGTACCTCGATGCCTTCAACGCCTGGTCTACTGGCAACATGATGACGGGCTTTCTCACTCTCATGATACCGTTTCACGCCCTCCGCCACACAATCGGTTGGCCATTGGCCATGTACCAGAAATACGTACGACAAAAACGGCTGCACAATTTGGCCAAGACACATGTGATTCGACGCATGGAAGAAGAGAAATCAGGGGTGCGCGATTCGACCGAAGTCGACGCGCTCCAGTCAGCCATGAAGTTGCTGTCTCAGCATCCCCCAGACCAGGATTCTTCAACTCCGCCTACCGACTTATTAGCGGCACAGCTGTGGCAACTGACGTGGGCTGGCGCACAGTCGCCCACAATGACACTAGCCAATATGTTACTCAAGGTGCTCGAAACGCCGGCAGTTGGAGAGGCTCTGCGCGAAGAAGCCAGCACTGCTATTGAAAGCCAGGGATGGAGTGACGCCATGTTGAACCACATGCCCCTCATGGATAGTTTCATCCGCGAAGTGCACCGACTGTGTCCTATCTTCTCATGTACGCTCCGCAAGCCACTTGAACGCATTTCTTGAGACTGACTTGCAGCGCGATGCAGTGAACGTGGAGCGAAAAGTAATGAACCAAGCCTTCACCTTCTCCGACGGCCTTACCCTACCAAGAGGCACGGTCTTCGCCTTCCCCGCCTCTAGCTGCGCCCTAGATAGCGAGCTGGTCGCCAACCCCGGCGAATTCGATCCCTATCGGTTTGTGAGACTGGCCAAGCAAGATGCAGAGCGCGAGGAATCGGATAATCGGTGGGCTGCTTCCCAAGCCGGAGCGACAAACATGGCGTAGGTGCAGTGCAGGCTCAATAAAATTACCGAATTTGGCTGACATGCATGGCATAGATTTGGCTACGGAAATCACGTTTGCCCCGGACGGTTCCTGGCCGTCCGCGGTCTGAAGATCATCTTTGCGAGGATCTTGATGGGATACGAGGTTTCGTGGAAACGCACGGATGGCAAGGCGCCGAGGATGGTTATGGAAGGTCTTTCGATTCCAGATCCGAGTCAGAAGGTGACTATCAAACGACGAGCGCTGAAAAGCTAAAATGCCCTCTTGTAGTTGCTGCCAACAGCAACCCTTACCAATGATATACGACCAAACCCTGTATCCGATCCCTAATCATCATCCGACGTAGGATTTTCGAACCCGGGCGGCGCGGTCGGGCCCAAAAAGGCTTCAATTTCATTTATTTCGTGGAACGCCACCTGATCAAACAGGCTTGTTAGCCCGACCCACCCCCCTGCTAGTAAGCCTAGGCGACCTAGACAGTTGGGGCGACGCAAGCGACCACCAGGGCAGGCAATGCACGGTCATACTGGATCTAAGCCGTCCAACAGGGCCTTTATTGCCATGCCGTGCAATATAGACTGACTTCCAAAAACCCACTTTGTGTCCCTTGGAGGGAAGACGAGATAAAAAAAGGGCGTGCATGCATTATGTTGGTAGAAGGGCCTGGGCTGACAGGGAGTAAGCATGTAGCATGCAGCATGCAGCAACGAGGCAAAGCAAGCGGGTAAACTCGCGTCAAGCGTCAACGGACGCAACAATGGGAAGGAGACAAGGCTTTCCGGATTTCGAAATCTGACGTGTGGCGGGGTTTCGGGCCAGGGAACTACAGGGACGATGCAGTTTGGAAACTGGCCTGTGCAAGTATGTTCCTTGTGCAGATTCCTCACCCCGCTGTAGAGATGCGTGCTCCAAGGTGCTGGAATCGGAGCTCAAGATCCAGGAAACAGGCTTGCCGCGACTCAGACCCCGGAACGAACAAGACAGCCTGTGTGTCCTCGAGTGCAGCCATATCCTCAACGATCTCGAGACGTACCTCATGGCGGACCTCAAGGCGTTCAAGGTCCTGCAGGGCATCGTGCGCAAGGCGCTCGATTCCGTAGGCGCCCTGATTGGCATCCAGCAAGGCTCTCGCAACCCGCGCTGTCTATTTCTCTTCGCTACCATCATGTACCAAGTCCTAGAAATGCTCGAACTGTGCTTATCGCACGCGGGGCGGGATTCTTAAGCCACGCGCCCCTCGGTGCACTCGCAATCGCTGTCGGTGCGCGTCCCGCCGTTGGGTTTTGGAGAGTTCGGCGTGGACCCCGAGGAGCAGTTTGCATGGAGAATGCAGTCGATCCTCCGCAAGGTGCACCACGCCAATGACGTTATGCGGAAACTAAAGGTGCTCGCTGGTGTAGGGTTGGGTGAGGTGCAGAGTCCAGCGGGGGATCAACTTAGTCAGCCCCAGGGAGAGCGGTATGCCGGGTGGCTGCTCGGATGCAACGTCGACAGCTTCAGGAACAGGCGTGGCGGGCGCTGGCGTTTGGAACAGGCTTTGGATGCTGAATTCGAGCGACGACAAGAGCTGCGAGTCGTCGTCCAGGAGGGCAACAAGTCGCCCGTGTCAGGGTCGAGGAAGTCGTACTCGGAGGGCGTGAGCGTGGCTGGCTGCTGTGTCTGCTGTGTCTGCTGTGTCTGTTGAGACTGCTGCATCTGCTGAGTCTGTGTCTGTTGCACCTGTTGCGCCGCCTGTGACTGCCTCTGTTTTGCTCGTACGCCGGGGACCCTCCCAACCCGCGATTCAGCGTAGACGCATTGGGAGCCGGTGTTGCGGCAGCGATGGCAGCCCATCTTCTCGCCCGAACATTTGAGCTGGCGGCGTGTTAGCTGATTGTACCTGGGCAACTGAAGAGAGAGTAATAGCAGACCTTTGCTGCATAGCACTGGTTGCAGGCGGCGCGCAGCTTCACGGGTCTCGAGCCGAAGCCAGACGTGGTGTTTGCCTTGTTTGTCGAAGTGTTGTCATAGCCACTGGAAGCGAGCATGGCGTTGTCGAGATGGACATACGGACACGGGGGGGGAACCGCCTCGTCCTCGTTTCTCGTCGGCCCCGAGGCAGCCAGGCGTCCTTTTCTACCTCGCATAGTGCCTTGGAGGCCGCTAGCAAGAACAGGGCATGCAGGCGCCGTCTCACCTGGCGGATGTCCGTTTTTGAGGGATATGCGGGGAGGGGGCGCGGACCGGATGATACAGGCCTGGGGGTCGTGGAAGGGGGGGCGTAGAGGGGTGTAGACAAGGCGAATATGATCGCAGCGTAAGCACCCAGATAAACAGCCCAGCGGACCTTTTATACACGCGCTCGTCCTCGACATCTACCCCCGGACGTCCACCTCCTCTTACCCTCCCGTGTCGGTGCACCTAACCATGACGGCAGCAGTCACCGCCGGCCCCGACGACGCCACAGCAAGCCATTCCCCGGATCCGCCAACCTCCGCGGGGCCTGGCCCGCCCACTAGCGCTGATGGCACGCACTCGATAGCTTTCTGGGTTATCATCTCCGTGCTGTGCTTGACGACGCTCGTCTCGTCGCTCGACGCCCTCATCATCACCACCGCGCTGCCCCGCGTGACGGACGCAATCGGCGGCCAGGAACACTATATGTAGATCGCCAATAGCTTCGTGCTGGCCTCGACCGTCGTCCAACCGCTCTATGCACAGCTCTCCCAACATCTTCGGCCGCCGGAATCCCATGCTGACCGCCCTCGCCCTCTTCTTGCTCGGCGGCGGCATTTCAGGCGGCGCCCGCAACGTTCCCACCCTCATTGCCGGCCGTTCTGTCCAAGGCCTGGGATCTGTGGGCCTGTTTGTGCTCTCAGATCTGATCGTGTGTGATCTGGTGCCTCTGCGCGACCGCGCAAAGTACCTAGGCATCGTCATCTCCACCGGCGCCATTGGCACCACGCTGGACCCCATCGTAGGCGGTGCGCTGGCCCAGGCCGACTGGCGCTGGTGCTTCTACTTCAATCTGCCGCTCGCCATCCCCTGCTTGGCTGCCATGGCCTTCTTCTTGCGCTTGAAGCACGAGCGCGAGCCGACGTGGAAGAGCGTGCTGGCCAGAGTCGACTTCGTGGGCGCCCTCACCTTAATTCCCTCCATGACAGCTCTGCTGCTGGGTCTCATCATGGGCGGCCAAGTCCCTCCCTGCTCCTCGTGGCGCGTCATCCTCCCAATCATCCTAGGCGGCCTGGGATGGATTGCCTTCCATATCCATCAAGCTTCGCCCATCTGCAAAGAACCGAGCATTCCACCGCGCTTGTTCAGAATCGTACCTCCGCCACTGGCTTCGTCCTATGCTTTACCTCCAACCTCTTGCTGAACTGGGTCGCTTACTTTCTCCCCTTCTACTTCCAAGCCGTGAAAACCGCCTCCCCCCTCCTTTCCGGCGTCTATGTCCTCCCCTTCAACCTCTTCCTCGTCCCCTCGACTATGGTATCTGGCGTCCTTCTCTCCAAGCTAGGACGGCACAAGCCAATCCACTTGGTTGGTTTTGGTTTCCTTTCGGTTGGATGTGGCTTGCTTTCCACACTCGATACAGCGTCGCATAGGGCTGCATGGGTCTGTTTCCAGATAGTCATGGCCATTGACCTCGGTTTTGTCACGACATTCATCCTCCCCGCCATTTGAGCTCCACTGACGGAGGAAGATGTGGGCACCGCAAACGGCCTATTCTCCTTTCGCCGTAGCTTCGGTTTCATCTAGGGCATCATTCTTCCCTCCATCATCTTTAACGCCCGATTCAATCACTACGCTGCACGTATTGAAGATGCCGCACTCCGGTCGCAATTGATGAACGGAGCCGCCTACGGCTAAGCCAACTCTGGCCTGATGAGTTCGCTCACTGGAGCCCTGCGCGAAGAGGCCGTATCCGTCTACACCGACTCGCTGAAGAGCGTATGGCAAGCCTCGATCGGATTCGCCGTCTTCAGCTTCGCGTTTGTCTTTGTCGAGAAACATGTCTCGACACGCACCAAACTGGACACCAAGTTTGGCCTGGAAGACAAGGCGCCTATTAGCGGCCCGCAAAAGGACGTGGAGAAGACCGCGCGAGAGGAAGAACAGGAGCTAACATAAACGGCCGCATCGATGGAATTCAGAAGAGACAGTACCTTTTCCCAAGATTTCCACTCTCCTACCTTTAGATCATGACATATAACTAGAACATAAATAGGGCGTCGTTGTGTTGACAGAATAACCCGGTAAGACTTAGCCGATCGATTGAAATAGTAATCTTGTATCGGTGACCGAGTGTAACGTAACGGTCATCCATCCTACCTGGCCAAGCGAACCTATGAAGCTTCCTCGCAACACTTTTTTTTCGCAATACTTTTCCTTTCTTGCATCGTCGTAACGGCTATGGCAATAGGCGAAAAACGAAGATATCAAAAACGACGACGTTAAACTGGGTCATGTGCAATACAATGGCAGCGGCATCCTTTACATCATCAAAGGCACGTTTTAAATCAAAACCTACTGATACCCATCTCTCCTCTAAACCCTAACCACATACACCTGGTCAAACAAACTACATCAAACCTCTCGTTCTTGTCGAGAGGTCTGCAGTCTATACGTCGTCTTCATCCCTCTATCATCGACATAATGTCGCGGTTGTACTACTCGGTCCACTCAGAGCGCATGCCTAAAATACCTAGCAGACCCGTATGATACTACGGGCTTTCTGAAACGGCCGCAACGCCGCCGAAAAAGCCGCAATACTGTCCTGGACAGCGTGCCAAACGGCTGCTTTCTGGCGACCTATTGAAGCCGCGCCGATGACGAGAAAAAGAAGCATCGCATAAATGAAATCTGGATTTGGAGTAATTCATAAGTTCAAATGTTCGCAATGGAAATCTGGCTGAAACATGGGCTTCGTAGCGAGGATGAAAGTTTTCGAGTCGTGCTTGCTCTCAAATACCGCGCTAGTATGTTGAAGGCTTATTGAGAGAGTTTGATCATTGGCGTTTCGCAAGGTTAGGTTTGTTTTGCCGCATACCTTGGGCTGCGGTGTGAGGTCCCTGCATCAAAACCCCGGTTCTGAAGACGTCCGAGGCTGGCTCAGTCGACACCGGTGCCCGGTTTGCGGACCCAATTCATTAGCACTTACAGGTCTTTCCGGTGCATGTGTATGTCTTGTCCATCACTCAGTCCGGGTATCCGGGCGCTGGCTTCGCGACCTCAGGCCGGTCACCGAGCGGACCTTTCCGGCCACCGAGCGGACCTTTCCGGCCACCGAGCGGGCCGACGAGTCCGGAAAAGTCTAGATGCCGGACGGACCGCTACTCTTTTGTACTCTGCTCGGCCTGCGGGAGCCCTTTCAATGTCGACTTTCCGATGCAGTGGGGATGGACATTGAGGTCCATGGGCAGTTTTGGGTGAACGGATGTCGCCCCTGCTTGTGCAGGCTATTGTTGGTAGCGTCTCGGGGAAAGGTCGTCAGTAACGATTATGCTACCAACTGCGCTAAAGCTATACATGGCCTAGGTAGGAGAAGCAGATTTGTAGGGGCACTAGGACAGGATATCGAGTATTGCTCCTATGTACAGAATGTAAGGGTGATGAGCTCAACTGCATGTACTACGGCACCAGATTCCTGCAAGTTATAGGAAAATTGATATCCACTAAAAAGCGATAGATTTAGGACGGTTTGAGAAGAAGAGTCTACAAGGAACTTGATAGACTTCCCACTTGAAGTTAATGCGGTCATAGCCCTCAGCCGGATCAGTGCGAATGCATGGCCTTCCACTTGACGGATCCCAGCGCTCTAAGAAGCGCATTTGGGAAACGATTTGCGCCGGCGCATCAAAATTTGGCACGAACTCAATCGCTTTTGGTCACGCATTGCGTAGGGAACATATTCTTCTAATTTCCCATCCGTTTTTGCGGCCAGCGCTCTCCATTGCGTCTCGCTCCGTTCTTGGCCTCCAATTGCGACCATCATGTTCAGGTCGCCGTATTTTGACATTCGCCCGATATGACCGTCGCCGAGGACTAACTCGAGCATAATTAGTTAGCTTCAGCCTCCCCTTGTAATGGATCTCTAGATGTTCCTAAGGACAATGTATGCTTTTTCATCATCCTAATCATGAAGACACCGTTTTATGGTATATACCTCAAATGATGGAACTTCAGTTATGAAGTCGCTAGTAATGAGATTTGCTTTCAGTATTCGCTTTGCAACGTTATTATATTAGCCCTTTAGATCGTGAAAGTGATCGATGACCTTTGGCAGATCCAAGATGGCACCTCGTATGTCTTTGTACCTTTGCAGTAGTAACGCAACGAGTCTACCGCCTCCGCAGCCGATATCTAATCTTGCGTAATCCCTGGAGCTTGGGTGATTGCGCCGCCGCTTAGGGTGTTGTGGAATTTGGTAAGCCAGCCCTGGTTGGTGAAGTATTTGAACATGCTATTGTCGGCATCGTACTCTATCTGCGCCGGTGACCTTTTCGCGTCCTTCCGTACCTTGGGAATGCCGCAGCCCATGTTATAGAATTCATTGCCATATAGTTCAACCTAGTTGCGCCATGGAGTCCAGTGGTCGGATCTTAGGAGATTAGAAATCCGATTGTTACTGTATGTATCTGTCACGTAATCATTCTAGGATTACATTTGTTACGAAGTACCAACCTAAGCAGGGTCAAGGAGGAAGTCATCGTCAAAAAAACGCCCAGCTAGTCAATTGGCCATATCCAAGCAGTCTCGGAACCGGGATAAAGCGGCAGCTGGAGGCCTAAAATGCCCCAGATTGGTTCAAGCCGAGGGAATCAATATCAGAGCTGGTAAAGCTACGCCTACAATGCGATCCTGATGTACAGAAACAAGTAAGGGCATTAAAAAGACAACGAACACAAACACCAAATTTCAAGCACTCTAATACTCCAACCCCTAAGGTACCTGCTGACTGACTTGAAGGCCGGAAGATTGCAACAATCAATGCCGTATTCATCGCTGTATCATTCCAAGCCAATCCTCTGGACTACCCATTAAGACACTCCTTCATCCTCGACTCGAGCTCAACGATCCACATCACAAACGATCGTAGCCGACTTCAAGCCTGCGTTCTCCCGCTACGGCAGACTGTATACTAGCTGGGAACACACAAATTTGGATACAAGGATATGGAATAGTGTGGCTTAACCTGAGGGAGCCGTATGGACCAACCAGGCTCGTGCTGAATGATGTAGCATGGCGTCCAGATATCCTATGCAATCTAGTCTCGTTCAGATTGGTTAGATAACAAGACGTGTGGTGGGACAACAAGAATGAGCCTATGACTCTCAAGAGGCGAGACGGCTCAACGATCGCATGCCTAAAAGAAGCACATGGGTAATGGATACTCGAGCAACAAGAAGAGATCCGGGCAGTTTCTCACACAAGGACAATGAATTCTCGATCGAAGCGAGCATCACAGAAAGCTGACGCGAGAATCCGGCATAAACGCATGGGACATCTAGGGCCGGCGGCCATCCAGCACCTAGTTCAGTAATCTGAAAGGGTGCACATTAAAGGAATTACAACAGTCAAGTTCGACGTGTGCGGAAGAGCTAAAACTAAGCGGCAAATACGACGCGCGCCTCGATCAAATAACGAAGACCTAGGAGAAAGGCTGGCTATCGCCTTTCATTCTTATGAGGAGGGAAGCTCGACGAAGGAGAAGAGCCAAATGCTCGTTACTGACCGATACTTTAGCTTCCTACGGGACTTTTACTTCAAGGACAATCGACTTGGGAAGTCGATTATTAGGTTCCTGGATATCATTGTCCAGTTCCTAAAGAAGTAGTATACTATTACTGTGGAAGTAATTGAATATGATGGCTAGATTACAACGACTAAGCTAGAAGTTACAAGGTGGTGCACCGTACAGTCGATTATACTAGAGTCTTCAGCACCAGATACTCAAGCTCAAAATGGTGGTACCGAACACTCAGGGAGTGTAGTAAAGGACAAATCTCGCACGGTGAGACTAGATGCAAACTTGCTATGGGAGCTGTGACCAGAGATTACACGAGCAGCAGTGTATCTATACAATCAAACGTTGAACTACTCCAATTATTGAAAGTCACCGTACGAAGTCTTCTTTATATTTGCAGCTCTCCAAGACGGTACCGTCACAGCACTTCGAAAACCGAACCTGGTACGCCTAAAAGCGTATGGCTGCAAGGTCTTCGCTTTGGCTAATAATACTCTTCGAGGCAAATCACGACTCTAACGTCTCGATCCGCGAGCGTGGATTGGATTCGGTCTCCAGGGTTGGGGTTAGGGTTAGGGTTATAATCGATAGAAAGAGCTCCCAGGGATACGCAATCAAGTTATTCGGCGACTTGACTGCTTGTAAGCAAGATATAGCCATAACATCGACTACAGAAGCTGAGCTTCTTGCACTATCACAAGTTGCAAAGGAAGCTTTATTTATATCGCGATTACTAAAGGAACTGCAACTTAAACTGCCTAAGGACGAAATCACGATACAATGCGAAAACCCTCAAACCATCCACCTAATCAATAATGAGGTCTCACGGCTGCAAACCAAGCTCCGGAATGTAGACATTTACAATCATTGGCTGAGACAAAAGGTGTCAAGAAGAAGTGTTCGGGTCGTATATGTCCAATCGAACGATATGCGAGCTGACGGTTTTACGAAGGCGCTGCCAGCCAACAAATGGGTACAGTTCCTGAGGTAAATAGGTATTGTGGAGCGCATGAAAATCAGATAAATAATAGCAACACACCTTACAGAGATCTAAAGCTAAAGTAAGAAGCTAGAGCTTAAACAGGCGTAGCTAGACTGTGATCGAAGCTTCTTGCACACGACCTCTAGTTTCCTTAGGAGATAACAAAAGTAGTTCCTGTCCAGCTTGAAATGGTTTTGTAAGCTGAGGGGGTGTGTCATATAAGAGGCATAAAAGCTATAGTACACGGATACTGCACCGTCGACGGTATCACCTCTATATCACCGATGTATCAGATCTGTGTTTAAAAGGGAGAGACAACATAATTAAAACAAACATCTTCAATAACACATAATCCATTCTCACAATTATAAATTTCTACTAAGTGCATTTTAGCATTTTCTCTAACAGATAGACTGAGGCAGTAATATAGATATATAGGCCATTGGAACGGCTGAAAATTTTATCAACACTCTTATCTTCCTTATATACTTACTATTCTCGCTAATGCACTCATAGAAACAACGAAATTCCCCTCCTACTCGCGCCACGCATCCCCTCGCTAGTTTTATATCACCTTGAGAGTAGTCCATGGCTAAAGGCCTCGCCTCAGCCGTACACGAGTCGATTCGCAATGCAGCAAAAGTCCCTTCACCAAAGGAGAAAATAGCCGATCAGAGGTTGTGGCCAAGCCCTAACCCTAACCCTAACCCTTCACACGAATCCAAAAATTATATAAATAGGTATAGCCCTCTACCCGAACCATACAAAAGCGTTAATGATATTATTTTATACAATTCGCGCGTTCGACAGCGTAAACGGGCGCGGTAGCCCTTTAGACACACGATTATCGCGTACTGCCTTAGGTCGTCTAGAAGGCCGAACGACGGAACCGCCAAGCCCCGATCAGGACCAGCAGCCATGGGACGTTTCCACGAAATGGCTAGGTGTCGAACAGTCTGTACATAAAGACACCGAGTGCTCCCTTTGCTTCCTTACGCCAAAGGCAACGAAGTAATAGAGGGCCGAAGCGGAGAAGGAGTCGGTGATGTGGGATGGGATTAATGGAGGCCGTTCGATTTGTATGTGCAGATCTGAAAGATAGCGAAAGGTGGCGATTGTTAGCGATTCGTGGTGGTTGCTTGGCATTAACGTGACGGAAATTGTTATGGTATACTGGTCCTTATCCTCACATGACCGTATATATATGCTGGCGGCTTGGCTTAGGCCGTTGTATAAACTCTTTTGTATGACATTCTGTTGTGTGCTCTCATTCGGTCTTACTAATCAACCAAGTATAGGAATCTCCAATCGGTTTTTGGAATAGCGCTTACACGTCCGGGAAGACTTATACCCGGGTTCCGTACGCTGCAGATTAGAAATAAGATTGTGGAGTTTGTAAGTCCCGAGTTCCGGATTTATAAAGTTTTAGTAAGAAGCTATATGTCGGAGTTACAAGGTGGAATTAGGACGAAGACTGAATGTTGCGAGTTGGCTATGTATGTGAAGGTTAGGGTTGATGTAATGGAATGCCGCATACGGGGCTTTAGGTGCTAAGAATGCGGCTAACTATATATATTAATTATAAAGAGGGATCCTTTTTATAGAATAATAGTTCCTTGGTACTTGTGATATTGAGTAGTCTTCGAAGTCGTTCTTCTCCGAGACCTTCAACTAGTTCAAAATGCCTACTACAGTTGTCGTCGGTGCCTCGCGCGGAATTGGGGTATGAATATAAAACTACATTCTTCAGAAGCTAACGGTCTCTAGTACCAATTTATCCAAACACTCGTCGCGGAAGGAAACACTGTGATTGCCACCGCCCGCAATGTCGCCGACCTCGAGGGCAAGGTGAAAGCCGACAAGATTCCAAACACGTACGTAGTCCAAGCCGACCTTACATCCGCGGACTCCCTGAAAGCCGCCGCCAAGGCCACATCGTCCCTTGTCAACGGCCAAATCGACCACCTGCTCATCAACGGCGCCTTCCTCTCATCGACGGGCGGCATGAACCCCACCGATTTCACCGACAAGCCCGAGCTCTTCCTCGAGGAGCTCAAGAAGAGCGACGAGGCCAATATCGCCGGCCCCCTCTTCGCGATCAACGCCTTCCTGCCGCTCCTCCGCGCGGGCAAGGAAAAGCGCGTGACGTACATTTCCACCGGCGTCGCCGACGTGCCTGAGACCATCGAGACGCGCATTACGAACTCGGTGCCCTATTCCGCGAGCAAGGCGGGCGGGAATATCATTATTGCGAAGTTCGCGGCTGAGCTGCAGGACGAGGGGTTTACTTTTCTGAGTATTGCGCCCGGCGGGGTGGCGACGGAGACGATGATGAACCTGTCGAACTGTAAGTTGTTTCTTTTCTTTACTTTTTCTTGTGGAGTCGTGGCTGATATATGCGGGGTTTATATTCTTGATTTTTTTTAAAGACTTGGCTGTGATACTAACAAGAATTCTAAAGTCACCGACGAGGAGAAGGCGAAGATGCAAGTCATGTTTGGCAGGATGATGCAGAAGTATCCGGAGTGGAAGGGCCCTATCTCTCCCGAGGAGAGCGTAAAGAGGATTCTCAACGTCGTAAAGAATTCAAAGGTGGAGCAGAGCGGCCAGTTCTTAAGTTACTGGGGCAACACCACCCAATGGCTGTAAAGGATACACAGTAGGAGAATCTAGGTAGGAAGTCAGCTGGAGTAAGTAGATCAAAACAACACCCGATTGCTACGCTTCCATTGTTCATATGCCATCTCAACATCTCAATTACTCATTCGCTTCCTGTACATTATATATCAGGGGTCATGATGGGGTTGCCTAGGGTGTGCTTGCCGGGTCGCTCTTTTGCCTCCAACGGGTCTCTCGTCCGGCTTGCCAGCCCCGTGTTTCGCTCAACCAGAGTCGCCGTCGCCATTCCACAGCGCCAATTCAGCTCTGCTGTTAATCTCGAGAAAATCTCCGCGAATGTGTGAAGTAAGAATGCGCGGTCAGTGGCGGTAGTGCAGGTGCCGAAGCGGTCCACCAAGGCTTCGGTGGCAGCATTGTTTCGGCTTAGAGATGTATGTATATAACTATTCACTTGAATATTGAATAGCAAACTTGGGATACTCCTGCTTTTTCGGTCACGTGCATCTCAAATTAAACAAATTGTAGTGTCAATCTTGGAATGAAAATGGATCGTGTCACCTACGACTTTACCGCTGCCTTTATCGAGCTGGCAAGCGAGAAACAAGCCCTAAAGGCGATAGAGCTTCTCAACGAGAACGAAACATCAGGCAACAAAGTGACCGTCAGCCTTCCAAGACCAGACTTCATTTGGAACCGCTCCGCGCCGAAGGAATTCAAGCGTGGAGTCTGAGTGGACGACGGAATCAAGGAAGCCGTTAAACCGATCCTCGAAAATCGTCGCGTCGCGTTCAGCGTCAAACCTCCCGGATAGGCTGAGTTCACGGCCCCAATCGGGACCGGCAATAGATCTAACGAAGAGGTCAACAAGCGTACTCTAATCTCGTTTGGTCCCGAGTCCATTAGCCAAATTTCGCCGAACTAGGGCGATCTGAAGGATACCCCGCGGTTAATCTGCTTCGTCGACATAAAGACCGCAGACGGAGCCGAGGAAGCTATGCGCAAACTCCACGATACGGAGGTCGATGGGCGCAATATTGGGATCTAGTTAATGCAGCTGCCACCGTGGAAGGCGTATCAGATTGGAAAAGTGGACAAGCAAAAATTGACGCTGTTGCAGCAGAAGGGTTTGGCGCCACCCCCGGAGGAGATTGACGAGGAGAGGTATTCGGTACCGTTTTTCAAGAGGTCTAGGATGGCGCCGAAGAAGAGGGCCTAGTCTATCTCCAGGCATAGAAGAGGGGTCGATTGGTGGAGAGGAGGATATGCGAGGTCAGCGTACGTGGGGTCTACACGGGGTCCACCTGTAACATCATGTACATATACCTATCACCCACGGCGTTTGCATACTGAATGCGTAGCCTCTATCTACATGCTTATAGGCCAAACAGATCCCCAGAAAGCGTACTCCCAACAACCTTCGCCTTCCGTCTTCCAACCTTCCAGAACCTAATAAAAGTCCTATATGCCAAGCAACCGCTTGACAACCACAACGTTTTGACGGGGCTGGGTCTCCGCAGTAAAGCCTAAAGCCTGCCGAGGTCGGGGAATCGTCCCAAATGTCCGCCAAGCGAACCCCGCTTTTCGGGGAGAATACCACCTGCGGACATTGCGCCGAGGGGTCAAGTTTTGGCGAGCGATTTATGCGAGTGGCTACGGTACATGCAAGACATAATTGCTGGTTCGTAAATAGTGCCAAATCGGCGGGGCGAGACCCCGCGTTGCGTGCGGTCTTTGGGGTTTGGATACTGCGCATACTGACAACGGGCGCGTACTGCACGCGCTTGTGCAAGTTGCTGTTGAATGTTGAATGGAAAAGGGCAATGTCTGCGCGTAATGTGCTTATTGAAGAACGCAGCATGCTCGGAACCTCGTTGTATGCGTTGGTGTGCATTACAACCACTATAATATCGCGCGATCGAGACTGCTCGATTTAGCCTAGGGTGTTGATTTTCGCGCTTATCGGCACGTCTCACAGACGACGATCAAACTAGGTGTTGCGCATAAATGACCTGACGCGCCGCACAGCCACGATGCGGCTCTCCCCATGTATCATTGCTAAACATCGCGTCTGTCACGCCAGCAATCTTGAAGCCCACAGGCAGTTTCAGGCTCGCAAGACGCTAACGCTATTGTGGGTACTCCACGACGCTGGCACGATGGGCACGCGAGACGGAACTTGTGTATAAGAACGAAGAAGCATCTCAGCACTATTCCATTCCCTCCAACACATCTCCTTCCCTTCTCTTCTTCGGCAGGTCCGCTACTTTATTCGGCCTATAAGCTAGTTTTCTTTGATATACGACAAACCACGTGCCGTCAATATGAAGCTAACCGCCGTCATCGCCCTCGCCATCCTGAGCTTCGCTTCTGCCACTCCTATACCCGAACCCCAGGGCGCCTTCGGCGACAACGCCATCTCCGTGGAGGAGGCGCTCAATGGCGACAACGAGCCCGGCACTCCCGTTGTTGACGGCAGTCTCAACTTGAGAGCAGGCCAGTCTTGCACTACTACCTCGACCCGCGGCGTACTCGGCTGCGATGATGGCACCGGTGGCACATTCAACAAGAAGATCAGCAAGCGGGCAACACCGTCAACCGCATAATTGGGGAGGGCAATAACTAAATGGGTGGTGAGAGGACGGGTTGAGGGCGGGGTTGGGAGACGTGGTCGCACGTTCGAAACCTGGAACTCGTATCAGGACGGAATATGTGAAGATATTGTATCAGGGGCACAGGAAACCTTATACGCTCTCGAATAGGTCGTCTTATGACTTAGTGCTTATACATCGATACCCGCATTCTCGCTTACGAATTGACTGTACTGTGTAGTCCACCCCTCCTAAACTACCTGGCTCCTTTTTCTTAGTCGCGCCCATCTTTCATTAGACGTCTTCTCGCATATCTCGGTTGTGTGGCTCGTTGGATTCACTTTCCAACTCTTAACAAGTCACGTGGTCTTGCGATAGTTCGATGCGCTCATGAGTCTGACACGCAATCTTCGATGCCACAAAGGATCACGGAAGGTTGGTGCGGGTATGAAAGAAAGGCATGGCTTACTAGTTCTTCATGCTGGCTAGTGGGCGCGTCTTTGGAATCGTGGTCCTAAAGTGCCCGGAAGCCCTTACGTTTACGTTCAGGTTCAGGTTGAAGTCTCGCCCGGTGTAGGCTGTAGCGCCTTTAATTGGACCAAAAGGAGGGCAATTCTCATGCATAGAACGATTAAGACTAGCCTAGATGAGACAAATACGGGAGCGTTGGCCGGGTGTGATGGGTGTCCATAGAAGTGAGACGAGGGATTAGCGTGCGTCACTAGACCGGGACAGGAAAGGCTTTTCTTCTCCACTAATGCCACCACACTGCACACATTCTGGCTGTTATGTACAATGGTACCTCGCCCTTCCATCTCTCCCGATAGTCAATGTGCTGCGCAGTGAAATTTTTCCTCCGCGGCTGTTGATTTCATGCTGTTAAACTCCAACGCAATGAGGTCGGGCGTCTCGCGGCCCAACTGACAAGCTAGCTCGGTCACGTCCACAGTGGCGCGTTTCACCTTGTCGCTGGAAATGTCGGTAACGTACTCCAAAAGCGAGCCGCCCACCTTGCTAGTTTTCGTAATACGTCAACCTAAAACTATAATAGCTTAACCATCTACTACTCAATTGCCCTATAAAGAAGTAGATATTCATTATAGCACGCGCCGCGCCCTCTTTTATAAGGCTCGGGCTGTTACCCTTGTAATTATACCGTAACGTAAACCTTAGATAATTATAGGTAATAACTACAACTAATAACCTTCTTATATTTTAAGGTATATAGGATAAAATCGAATGAGTAGCAGCCATCGCGTCGTCGTCCCGAATACCCTGAAACGCAAGAAGGTTGTTGGTTGTAGTTATTATGTGTGATTGCCTGAGGTTCACGTCACGGCATAACTACGAGGGCAACGGCCCAAGCCTCATAGAGGGCGTGGCGCGTGCCGTGGCGCAACGTTCTGAGGCTCATAGTATATTAGTATAGTGATCCCTAGGGAGAAAGGTCCGTGCTTCTTCCTCCCATTCCAAAATCTCTTCACTAGGAGTGGGATTGGGATGGGATGGTACGGGAAGAAAAAGCCATTTCCATTTCCCCACCCTTCCCCTACCGTGATGGGGCATACCTATTGCCCGAAACCACTATCGTAAAGAAAAAGGAAAATAAAGAAAAAGACAAATAAAGCCAAGGGACATAACTATGATAACGAAACAACCTCTACATCTGGAGACACCTCCCTCTCCATTAGCTTAACTCCATCTGCTTAACTCCATCCAATCCGTTCTCAGCCTTAGTTACTACCTCGGTGGAAGCTACGTTAGCAAGCTTATCAACAGTCTTTAAAGCTACTATCTCTAGAGCTAATGGCGCCTAGGTATCAACTTGTATTTCCTCCTCAGTCCACTCTACCACGCTAGACTCTGCTTCCTGTTCCACAATCGTGGCCTCATCGTCCTCCTGAGACCTGAGCTCTCGCTCGTGTTTGTACGGTCTGTTTAACAAGCTCGCTTTGCGGCTTCACTTCGTCCTCGTTATTCGGCTTCACTTCTTCGTCTTCCACCGGACGACCGAGGTCGTCGGTGGTGCAAGCTTTCCGCTTTTCATCAAGATATAAGTTGACCAACGCATCCGAGATATCCATTCCCCATGGCGCTGATGCATCTTGATCACCATCCGGAGCTTCGAGAATTGGTGAAGGAGGCAACGGTATCTGCTCAGGCAGTAACTTTTCCTCAACTGACACCCCCTTCGAAGACGACGACGCCGCCGCCGCCGCCTTCCCGCGTAGTGCTTTGTCGTCGGATAGCGTTTGCTTCTCAAGAACCAACTGCGTTTTGAACAGCGACTGGAAGGGCGAGGACCCAGTCTTCAGCAAGGGCTCAGATGTAGACGATGAAATTGCTTCAAAGCCGAAATCAGTTTTGAGGAATGCGCTAGTATCGAAGAGGGTCTTTGGTAATGAATCTGATTTGGGGAGCGGCTCGCTCTTGGAAAACGGATCCGTCTTGAACGGTGACTGTATCTTAAATAGCGGCTCTTTAGTAGACGGCTGGAAAATACTCGACGATTGTTCGACACTAGAAGGTGGCTTAGCCCCAAGAATGGATGGTGCTTTTGATTGCGCTCCGGTGCTAAAGGATAGTTTGGTGTCTGGCGATGAATCGCATTTGAACAACAACTCGCTTTTGGAAAGAGTGTCCGTTTTGAGCAATGACTGTGCTCCAAAAAGCGACACTTTGTTGACTGGTAGCTCTTTCGTAAACAGTGACTCCGTCGTAAGCGGTGCCTGTTTTGTGAACGACCCACTAAACGAGAAGGGCTCAACTCTGGACGCTGATTCGGAGTTAAAGGCGTATGGGGTTTTGGATAGTACTCCGTTATTGTTCAGTAATTCACTGCTGAGAGGTTGGGTCGCTTTAAACTGCGAGTCGCTCTTGGGTAGTAGCTCGGTCTTGAACAGTGGCTGTGCCTTGGCCAGTGGCTCTGTGACCCAAAGTGGTCCATCACTCGACGACAGCTCAATCTTAGATGAAGACCCGTGTGAGAAGACAAACAGTCCCTTAGATGGTGCTTTAGAGACTGGTTCGGTCTTTAGTAGTGGCCTCGCGTTGACTTGCGGGTCCACCTTGGACTGTTTATCCGCTTTGGGAGGGGAGACTCCGGCCATTGGTATTCGTGAAGGCAATGTCTCGCTCTTTACCCGAAGTTTCGGTTTTCTTAGTGCCTCCAGCTCAGCCCGTATCGAAGCTAGGCCGTCCGAAATTTCCTCGTAGCTCATTGACTCCTTATATTTCGGTTCGCCTGGAACGCGTCTCTGCTCCTCAATCTTCGATGTGGTTTTCACACCTACCGGTTCTTTCTCGACCGCTGCCTTTTTCTTGATGGAAGCCTCGTAATGCTCTAGTAATTTCGTTGACGTGACGATTTCACCATTCGCAACCAGCATTCCTACAACCTTCTCCCACCTAGTTTTTAGCGACCCATTCGACTCATAAGGATTAGCCTTCTTGAAGAAATTTGCCCAGTTCTCCAGCACTTGTATCGCTCTGTCTTGGCTGACTTCAAACCACTCCTGGTGACTCACTTGACAATGCTCAGCCTTGCACCTCCGCTCCCGGCGCCACTCCTTGATCAGCTCATGGTGCGTCAGGGTCTCAGCGCGCTGCGCATTTGGAACATTATCCACACTGAACAATTTATTGGGTATATATCCACACTTCGACCAACGCTCGAGCCGGGCATCGACGGAAACTGCCGTCCAACCAATTTTAACGTGGCCTGGAGAAGAAGCCCGGTTGAAAATATAAACCGATCCAGTCTCAAAGTCTCGCTTATACAGAGGTTTGCGGATTTTCCATGAGACGGCGTCCTTAGGAGAGGGTTTTTGTATGTGTGGTTGGAATTCGGATAGGGAGGCCTGGGAGTACAGCGCGGTGAGTCTAGAGACAGGGGTCGCGGAAAAGTTTACTTCGCGGGAGCGGAGGTTGTAGCGCGCTTCGCTTCCCGAAGGTTGTAATCCGACTTGCGTAGTGTTTGAAATTATGCGAGAGGTACGTGGGGCGGGTGTTGGGCTCGCGTCGGGCCCCGAAGGTGTTGAACTGGTACTAAATGACGATTGGCTACCCGACCGGTAGTAGGACGGATTAGTCAAAGGCGTCTCGATCGTGGTATTACGATTGGGAGTTGATGTAGCGGAGGTAGCGTAGGTACTAGAAGCTGAACTACTAGCCCACAATGTCGGTGCAGAAGTTGCAGGAGTGGACGGTTCGGCAGCTTGTCTCTGGGTCCCTTCTAACCGCCGTTGGGTTAGAATCTCATCTAACCATCGCTCAGCTAACGGTATCAAGACTCCGAGGTTCACAATGCGATCTCTGTGCTGCGCTCTAGCTTCTCTACAACAATTGCATAAGATATACTCTATGATATCGTCGATAAAGACATCCTCGCTTTGAGTGATACGCCGATGAATGTCGATTGCCTGATTGTTGTCTCGGCAAAACCATCGACATCTGAGGCCTTTCTGGGTGATAAAGATGCATTGATTTTGCGTTGCAGGGTCGAGATCGTTAAATCTGATAAAGAAATCTAACTTTACACGTAGATTATGAGACATCGCTAGGCGTGCGAACTACAGCTCCACCTTAGATCGCAGGGGCCAACGGGATTTATGTGGATCACTGGACCACCCCGCGTAGAGTGATCCGCGGCTATATTGCCTACTCTCGTGTCGGACTCGCATGACCTACTTCGGCCCTAAGGAGCCGGACTACCGGTGCTGCATAGCCACGCTGTCAGCACAGCCACGCTGTCAGCCCTGGGCAGGAACCCCCTCCGCACGAGCTAATGATAGTAGAAGCGCTAAGCTACCCTACCCACACCACCCAAATCAGGCTGCCATGAGAGAAGACACTAGAATCAACAACGCTCCATACTCCTGTGGGTATGACAGGTGTGCCTCATAGCTTGTACTATCTCGTTGTGCCCGACACGCGCCATTTAGGCTACCGGGGTTGGCTTGTTATTTTCTTCTCTCTAAACTCTAAATGCCTTGTCGTGCCATGTTTGATGAATTGGGGAGGTGGCACGCGCGATGTACAAGCTTGCAGGCGGAACTTGCTTCAAGCAAGCTTTTCATTTCGGTTGGCCCGAACTCTTATTCCGTACACCTTGCTCTATATTATGTATTGCCGCCCACCTCTGCGGCGACGTTCCGCTTGAAGGGTTTCGAATCTTTCCAGAGTCCGCGAACTTATCACTGTGGGCGCAGAGCTAGATTCTACCAACACTACCCTTACGTATATTGCAGATCACGGACGAATGTTCCGTACTCACTTAGATATCACTGATACCTCCTAGCTTCGCATTCAAACATACTGTCGTAGCAGCGGCCGCGTCGTCAGCCACCTTGATACCATGGAACGCGAAAAAACATATACGGTGCCCCGGGATGCAGCTTGATGACAGCCTCGCTACTACTCGCTATCCACTTCATGCTCATCAATAATGAATCACCCAAGAGCGGATCCGCCGTGTCGCAAGTGAACAGGGCAGGTGGCAACGAGCCAAACGGTGAGTCTCCCGCGAGTTGCTGCATGCCGTCGTATAGCGGCGATATCAGCGGTATTCCATCGCGCCTCAACACCGGCTCCATCAACGTATGCTTCGATAAACTTTTCGACCATCTCGCGGTCGATTAGGACAGTGGGCTTGTCATGCACCGTGTTCGGCAGGTTCAGCGTCAAGTCGAATATACCGTTGATAAGCAAGACGGTATCGAGGCGGTGCTGAGGGTGGGAGCGCATCAAACCGAACCTTGCCGGTGCTGCGTAGTTCCCGCCCGCAGACGCGCCGAATACAGAAATTAGGTTATCGACCAGGTATTCAGCTACGTCGATGCAGTCGTGGAGACCCGCAGGAAATGGATGCTCGGGCGCAAATCAGTAGCCGACCGAAATAGCTGTGACTCGATGGTTGTTCACTTTTTTTTGCTTTTCCCAGGAAAAGCTGCATTGCGCAACTATGCTTTTGTAGGGGAGTCTTTCTACTCTAATGATAAACTGTATACATCTGAAGACCAGTACTGAAATTTCAACTGTACATGAAAAGAGTGGGACGCTTGACGTCGGCCAGTGGGCAGCCAATACTGGCTTCATCCGACACGGGCCTCAACACGCGACCCAGAAGAAGGGGGTGGGATGCAGGAGAGGGGAACTGCTGGAACCAAGGGATGCGAACCAAGGGAGCAGCGCTCATCTACCGTTCACACTGAATGGCCACATACGAAGGTATAAAGGCGCGATGATCTTAAGCATCCCACCTTGACTACAGGAGTAGTATGAGCTGTTGGTATTTAATGAGAATTGGAAGAAATACGCGCTCCTTGTGCGAGCCCATGATGAACCCACCGCCGTGAAAGTATAGATAGATGCCTGTAGTGGGGTTGCTATTGTCAAGCTTGTAGACTCGTATTGGAATGTCCCGGCCGGGCTCGCGAGACGGGACGGTGGCGTCTTGCGCTTCGGGAAGTAGAGGGTGGACGGGAAACCTGTTTTGCCCTCTAAACCACTCCGTCGGTATTTTGGAACTCCCACTTCGTACCACCTTGCGGCGCTACAGGTGGCTCTTAGCGTCTGGTTGAGCTTTTCCGTGCTCGCATCTGCGCTGCTTGCCTGCAAGTCAGCAGCCTCGAAGGTGATGTTTCCCATGTTGACTGTGTACGGTTTTGCATCCTATGCTGTTGACGAATAACGAAAAGGAGGAAGTGGCGGCTTCATGAAGAAATGGCGGGGTCGGCTAACACGAGGATGTTGGTGACGTTATAAACCTGCCACATAGGCTGCGTTGAACCGACTTCCTTTATGGGCTGTAGTTTAAGCAAGGATGAGCACTAAAGTATATAATATGCAATCGCTGGTCATTTTGCCTTATCACGAATCGGCTAGATTCAAAGGCACACGATATCTGGTTCGACAGTTCGGTCTTGGCCCCTATCGATTGTCACCATCACTCTGCGCCGAATTCATCATCTAACCTTTGTCTTTGGTCTCCGCATCTCTGCAGCAGCGGCAGCGACTGCACCGTTACAACCTTTGCCGCCCAGACTGGATCCATGGTGCACAACACCTGCAACTCCGGTGCACAACAGCTTCTACCGTCCCAGTGACTCGCACTATCAACCATCCTGGGCAATTCCCGACACTTTTCGTTCTCCAGACCGCCTATCTGTCGCCTTCAGGCCGAAAGGCGCCGTCACCGTATCGGTTTACGTATGATTCGGCTGACGTTGACTAATCACCTTCGTACGGACTATACTGCGCTCACAGACGACGTCCCTAGCCTTGGTGTGCCCTCCGATACCTCACTTCAAGCCTTTTGCTCGGAAACGGGCTGAAACGTCTACTCACCGGGCTACGAGGGGCCCCTGACTGCCTTCGCGGCGAAGGTGCAACCCGGGCATGCAACGCTGGATGCGTAGTGCGCCGTTCTTAACTTGGCATAAAGGGCCATGTCCCTCAATGCGGACGGCATCATTCTCAACTTGTAGGGGTACAGCGGAGGTTCATCCGCGGCCGAGACAGCCGCTGAACCGCAGGTGCAATACGCGCCCGAGCTGAGCATTGCCGGCGTGGCCATGGGTGGTGCGATAGCCAACTTTTCAGCCGATTTTGAGAATTTCTAACGGCACTACCATCGCTGGTGACTTGGTTAGCGTGATCTTGAGGCCGATGGTTGAGTATCCTGAAGCGTGAAGTTATATAGGTAGCTGTTTGGTGCAGGCTAAGCCCCGACGACATTTCACTACGTACCACAGAACCTTACGCAAGACGGCACTCTACTGTACTTTCAAAGACACCTACGGCTACTTCATCGGTGGCCCCGACGACCTCCACAATTCGCCCATCATGCGGAAGATCTATGCCACCGACACAGTTCTAGGCACACAGGGCATGCCCAGACTTCCGCTGCATGTGTACAAGGCCATTGGAGATACACACTACCTCATCCAAGGACATACGCACTGATGGAAAAATACTGTGTGTTCAGCGCCGATATCACCTATTAGCGTAACACGGTGGGCGGCCACGTTTCCGACACCATGAATGGCCAGCCTGGACCTTGGAGTGGCTGTCGAATATCTTCAACGAATCATCTGTGGTCAGCATGTCATGTTCAGTTCAGGACGTGACGGTGAACATCACCAACATCGCTGCTGAACACGCTGGCTGAAGTGGTTCTAGTTCGTCCACAATCGAACAATTCGCACTGGCAGGCCTCTTTTATGTGCAGTGCTCACACTCACGTTTGGCTATCCCACTATAACCCATACTTGAAGTATAGTTCATGAGACAAGAGTTATTATTAAGTTTAGTAGCTAGCCAAAGTCATCCACGGATTATGACTCTCTTGAGCCGCACACATAAAAAAAATACTCTCTCGCTGCAGAAGCAGTGGACGCGATCGCGAAGTCGATAGGGAGAGACTTCACGCGCATTCCTTGTTATGGCCATTCAAACAGCCTTCGACGAGATCATATCCAAGATATCATGGCTAGATGGGCATATGGGTCGGTCCCGCGCGTTCGCCGCCTGGGTCTGCCGGTCGATTCGCCACGATTTTTACACGGGGAGAAGCTGGTGCGGTATAGCGAAGTGGCTATGTCGCCGATGAGTGCGGAGAGCGCTCACGGTCTAGAACATATGTCGGTCTACTACGACCAATGGACGGGCAATATAAATAATGCCTGAGCATTATGCTTACTGAGAGAGAAGTTTTTGCGTCGCTTTCCCTCGAGGTCCGATCTCGCTAGCTCTCGGCGTCATGAGATCAGCACTGTTTGGGTAGAACAGGCTCAATGTTATGCGCTTGCCTATATAGCTTCAGCTTCCGGCGTTGAGTGGGTTCGCAAGCGCAAGAAGCCAGGGCCGCCAGACAGTCTCGGCCCAGTCCATCAGCCAATGAAGCACAGCAACCACTTTCAGTGCATCAAAACACGTGCGCGTGCTCCCAATGGCAACCTGTTCCCATATGGTAACCTGATCGCTGCTCTTGGACACAACTAGAAGGTGCCATTCATGGCCCTGGGCAATGAGAAGCGGCACCGCCGGCCAGACCCTGTGCTCAAGATCTCCAATAAGGGACAGCCGCTTGAGCCAGGCATCTGTCCATATAGCAACCTGAGGTCTTCCGTCGGTCCATGATTTGGTCGGGCTCTTAGTCTCAATGTTGATCGCAAAGGGCGCGCGGCGAGCCTTGCTAGTGTGGTTCCAGGATTTGATACTAGCTCCTGGGGTTTTTCTCAGGTGCTTCCAGGCTCGCTCAATGTGCTCGCATCCTTCGAGTGAGATGACATAATCGACAGCTCGACCAGGCTGTTCGGAACGGGCGAGAGACTTGGGCTCAATTCTGGCCATTTTTCTAGTGTTGTCAGCACATGGCCAAGGAAATGATGATGCCACTTACACATTTTCTATGGTGAGCTTTTGCGCATGTCGGCTTGTAGCACGAGCGAGTTCCATCAGTGGGAGCTGGACCCCAGAGTTCCATTCATCCTCAGTAATCTCCACCTGGCGACTATGCTTGCGCGCCTTCTGCACTAGCGTAAGGACCATGGCAATATCTGGTGTCTCGCCGATGGCGTTGCGATCCTCCTCGGTTGCCCAAGGATAGCCAAAGCGCATTTGGTCTATCCGGGAGAGACCCGCGGTATCTTGATTGCGCCCCAAAATGCCAATTCCATCGGCAAAGCGCTGCGCAGCGCTGCGCATAGCAAAGACATCTGCGGGTTCTTCGTATTTGGCATCGTCGAAATTGCAGAAGACTATGGGGTTCTGCTCGAGGTCTTCCAACAACATCAACTGCTTTGTCGGGCTCAGGCGACCGCTCTGATGCGATTCGAGGGACACGTCGGAGGCAGGCTCTGATGGAGGAGAGGGCGATGGCGGCGGGAGCTGAGGGGGGTCGTCCATGTCCCGTCGGCGCTTGGTGGGGCGGGCCGTGGCATCATCATCGTGATTTATACTGCGCTTCGCCTTGACAGGACGCAAGTTCTTCTTGTCAGTGTCGCACGCGACGATGGGGGGAACCTGGAAGGCCTGGGTTGTATCGACGTTATCGATCCAGACGGCGATGTTCATACGTAACAGGACGCGTTGCGCGCGCAGTTCTCGTAGTATGCAGCGTTGGAGATGGTTGGATGGCCCGGACTCGTTTGTTGTGAGCATCGCGACGCCAAGGTGGCGCTAGTGCGCGGAAAGTGGTGTCCGGTCGGGATCGCACGCCACACGGCGGGAATTGCGTCCCGGAGAAACCTCAGGCCGACATTTTCGCACTTTCCTTTCCTGGTATTCCGTTAATCTTTCCAATCGGAACCCCGTGCAGTGGTGGGCTTGCCTCCTATCGCTCCTCGTCCCGAGTCCAGCGCGTCAAGGGCGATAAGGGCAATACAAGACACGAGCATGAGGATAATAATTATGACCATCACAACTATTAGTCCGGAGAGCGGGCGGAGGAGATGCTTTCACCAATCGGCATCCACGCCACAACAATACGTCGACCAGGGAATGGCTTGTGGAACCGAACACCAGGACTTTGGTAGCAGATGTGGGGAGGACGCGTGCAGGGATAGAGTGCTATTGCCGACTTCGCCTACGACGTAGTGCGTGTTGCGTAAGGGAAAGCGCACATGTTATTTTAGCAGGGCTCTTATTGCGTACAACATCCTATACTCCGCACTACACCAGGTAGTGGCTCTGCCTCGCTCAAATCTTTCAGTCTCGGTACTAAGAGCAAGAATCGCTGCTGCCGCTATGGTTACATACAATAGTCTTCCGACTGGGAAACCTTGTCCAAACGCTTTGTCGAATAACGGCATTGACCAAGGTATGCCCACATTCGCGAAAAATGAATCAACGGAGGATTACAGATGTACAAAGGAAAGGCTGGTTGCATGTGAATGGGGGGCAAGATTGCCCCCTTATCCAGTAGGGCAAAACATTCAATTAGAACCAGACTGAGGGCGAATTCAAAATCTTGCAGGCCTGGCTGTCATGTATTTGTCCCATATCCTTTGCTCAATTTTCAAATCACGCTGGACCCATTTAGTCGTAACAATTGCCCATATGCCAGACCACGTAAATGGGACAGACCATCCCAACTGTACAAATGCGTTCCGTTAGTGTATTTTCCTTTCCTAGGGAATTCTCCAGAATAGAAGTGGTCGGGTGTAGGAGTAGGGATGATTGGGATAGAAAAATAGATTTGACGAGCCAACTCACAATATATGCAACGTCTCTGTCCACCGAGAAAATAAGCAACGTTGTACCCACAGCGATTAGCAATGCTGGTAGCGCCCAAAAAAGTGTCAGGCGGTGCAGCATCCGCCTAAAGTAAGGGCTTGCCTCGTACCTCTGATTCAGCCGCATCCGGTACGCCGTCCCGCCAGCGCCGTCTACGGCAACGATATCTTCTATAAGTGGATAGATAGAAGGCCGCAGTGCCTGTCCTCTGGCAATGGACGATACACGAAATGGGGCGTGCAAACGAAAAACGTACATGATCTCCAAGAGAGTTAATTCCAGCCCAAAGAAGGCGAGGAGAGAAGGTAATGGCATCGCCAAGAGGCGGACCATAGGCTCGTTCGGCAAAGTGCCGATGATAAGCTCTACTATGATGATTACAAAGGCTACAGTTAGGTTCCACTGGAACCAATCACACTGTTGTTTGCCAGATTCAGAAACGGGCGTCACACGCGGAACAACGGCTCAGGGCGCACTTACCGATAGCCTTCCTGTGCCAAACACCCGACAAGTCGAGTCCTTTTTGCAAAGCCTCCAAAATCGCTGAAAGTACTCCATGATGGCTGAACCTCCGATCAGAATTGTGACTATGCTAAATACTGTCGATATGTTATCAATGCGGTCCTTGAAACAACTTAAACTTTGATAGACTACATACCATCACGGTGGGACAAATCTGTGCAGTACCATAACACGAAGTACAGTAAAATGGGCAACGCGACCGAGTCGATGAAGACAAGCGTCCAGAAGATGCCGATCCTTAGCTTGCGTGTGCGAAGAGTGTACTCGAGGTCTGGAAGGCTGACGCTGACTGACGGAGTGAGTTCGTTGGTAATTAAGGCTATGATCGAATCGCCGTCTACAGATGTACGATCGGAGCGACCTGCACTATTAGATCGGGTACGCAAAAGACTTGAGTTGAAACCCGGAGGTAGGAAGGCTTGCCAATTCGCATACCTATCATGATTCGATGCCGTCAAATAAACTTGTACCCTGTCCGAAATAGGCAAAGTAATAAAGGCTCGAGACGGATAGCTCCGTGGTCATTTGCGTGGATGTGTCGTCGACACTTTTGAATTGAGCGCTGCTTGGTAAATGGAAGATACTGGCTGACGTGTAATGCTCCAAAATTCAATGGGGGGTGAGTGATGGGAACGAGGTGCTGCCGCTCAAACCTATAACTCAGCGCGTTCGGCAGAGCTTATCCGCATCTCTCTGTATTGGGCTTCGTGAAGCAGGATCTACAGTATTCATGCTTAATTGTACCGACCATGGGTCGTACCGGGATAGGGACACGAGTAAGGATTTCATAGGTTCTACGCTTCCTCAGCTTTGCGCCGGCACGGCTTGATGAGCGAAATAAGAGAATAGAAGAGCCGAATACTAGGCTGAGAAGAGCTAGCGCTGATCATTCAAAACGACTTGTGCACTTCGGCGCGAGATCTTGCTGATTTGCTCGGAATTCGCCTTATTTACGGTATAATCAATCGATGGCTGAGTTACACCGACGTCGCACCACTAAAACGTCACTGATACTTACGTCGCTGCAGAGCCAATTGGCGCTCTTCACCATGGACCATTGATGGGGTCCTTGCTTGTTCCAATATGTCGTTACAGACAAACTCAATGAGCGGACATTCTAGATTCGCGACTTTTGGGCAGTGCGTCCCAATCGGGCCGAAGCTGCGAGACGACGAAAGAAGGCGCAATAACAAATTTTGGAAATGAGCGTTTAGGCCCGAATAAGTGCAAGTCAGGAACACGACACGTCATCCCGCTCCGCTGTTCTTGTCGTTCAAAGACTGTGTGGAGACGTTGGCGGAGGCTGAGCACCCGTAGAACCCCTGCCCGCTCGTGCTACTTGCCTCGTTCGGGCTGGCCTTGCGAATTGAAATTCGGCCGAATACACGGGTAGCAAGTTTAACGTGGTGCTTCGCGGTTTGAGAGTACCGAAATGGAGGCCATTGCGAGGCCCCTGGCTGCGCGGCTTGTAAAGTATTTGTTGTGTGATGGTAACTGCAAGGGTCTCAAGGAGCAGAGTGTGACCGCATCTTTGTCTCGAGGTGAGAGAGGGCTAGCCCATATGCGCCTCTCGCCTGGCGGAGCTAACTACATGTAGCTAGCAGAACTGTGGCGGATACAAAGACCACCGCCGCCCGCTTCCGCCTCCCTTCTGAGGAGACTCCGAACGCGCAGGTCGTCGAGAGCCTTTTGGCTGAGTACCTCCTCATCAGCAGACGGCTAGTCGGGGGCGAGAGGCCCTTTGTGCCTGCCAACTCTCTCGCACAGATGGTTGGACTGTGACCTGACGAAGCAAACTTAGCGCAGATCAACGGTCGTCGGCGGAGAGGCTGTGGGGTCTTGCGATCTTTCTTCCCCGGGAAACATGCTAGCAACTTCTTGCCGCCAGCGAGGGGTCGTGCGGGGTATCGGCATCTCATCTCCGTCCCACCCTACGACCAACAACCTTGCAATCAACACTTCTCTTACGACAAATGAGTCGACAACATAAGCGTCAATACGCCTCTATGCACCTTGATACGCCTGCAAGTTGCCTATCGGAGGTTTCTATCCTTAAGCTAGGGTAGCTCGTCCCGGAAGACTCCGTGCCACTTTAAACACAAATATGCCATAGTATCAGGCATAGGTAAGTAGTATACACGGTCGGTGAGGTGGTTGCTGACCAAGACCCTGTTTATTCATCTGTTCTAAATGTGAGCGCAGGGCACTGTTGGCATGAATAAACTGCGCACCCTTTATGAATTAGCACAACGTTATTACCAGAGGTTTTGCTCACCCCTGTCCCTACCCCGGTACGCTCTGGCCATGCACACGACTCATGCCTGATACCATAATATTCCTGAGCATCGACTCATTGCTTCCGCCACGGCATGGAAGCTAAACACCTCGCCTATATGAGGCAGGCACCTTTGCGGAAAATGTCGTCGACATGCATATATAAGCGAAAACAACCCTCACATTATACGTAATATACTGCAACGGAACGCAGGCATCACCCTCGCGTTCGCGTCTACTATCGTACCTGTACTTCTCATACCTCCTCCCCTACATAAAACCCAAACATGCCTTCGCAAGATCGCAAGATCGTTGCTATCCCCGAGCCGAAGGGCTTGCCTTACCTGGGTAACATCGGTGAATTCAAGTCTGAGAACTCCTTGAAAGATCTCGACCGTCTTTACGACAAGTATGGTAAGTATATAACGATATGTCCAACCACCATGGCACGCGCCACCCCCTCTCCATGAGGCTCGGAAAGTTGCGCCACGCACGCGCCACGCCCTCTTTCATGAGGCTCGGGCCGTTGCCCTCGCAGTCGTGCCGTAACGTGAGCCTCTGGCAACAACTATAACCAATGACCTTCTTATATTTTAAGGTATTTTGGCGGACATACGCTTTTATGTCACCTTTTTAGGTTATTCCACCAGTTTGATGACGCGATGGCTGCTACTCATTCGATATAATGAGATATGAAACCGTATAGCTAACGCTGCTATTAGGGGAAATTTTCCGATTGCGTTTTCCCGATTCCAAGACGATTGTCTTCACAGGCTCCAATAAGTTGGTCAATGAGCTCTGCGACGAGTCACGCTTCAAGAAGTCAATTCAAGGAGAACTGCTCGAGGCACGCCATGCCGTTGCAGACGGTCTCTTCACCGCTAAGAACGAAGAAGAAAATTGGGCTATCGCCCATCGAATCCTGATGCCTGCCTTTGGACCTATCTCCGTCAGAACCATGTTCAATGGTATGCACGAAATTGTCAACCAAATGGCTCTCAAATGGGCCCGCCATGGACCATCCACCCCCATTTCCGCCAGTGAAGACTTCACTCGCATGGCTCTCGACGTCCTTGCACTTTGCTCTATGGGCTATCGCTTCAATTCTTTCTACAAGGAAGAATTGCATCCCTTCCTCCAGAGCATGAGCGATGTCTTGACCGAGATAGGAAAACGGGTTCAGCGACCAAAGTGGGCCTCCATCTTTTACCACTCGTCTGAACACAAGTTCCGCCAGGATATCGATGTCATGCGTAGAACGTCAGAAGAAGTTATCAAAGCCCGGAGGGCTGATCCGGAGGGTAACAAGAAGAGGGATTTGTTGACAACCATGATCGAGGGTGTGGATCCGAAAACGGGAAAGAAACTCAGTGATGAGAGTATCATCAACAACCTCGTCACCTTTTTGGTCGCAGGGCACGAAACCACTTCCGGGACGCTTTCCTTTGTTTTCTACTCGATGCTAAAGAACCCTTATACGTTCCAGAAAGCTCAAAAGGAGGTAGATGAAGTCATGGGAAGAGATCCCGTGACGGTTGATAAGATTTTCAAGCTAAAGTACATTCCAGCTGTAAGTCACCGGGCTTGTCTTTTCTATGCATGACCCCGCCGAGCCAACTAACTCGGTCTGCAGGTACTCCGCGAGACACTCCGCCAATGTTCGCCCATTCCCGGCATCACACTGGAGCCTATCGAGGACGAACTCTTAGACGGCAAATATCCCGTCAAGAAGGGTGAACCAGTAGCGGCCATATTTTCAAAGGCACATCTCGACCCCGCAGTGTACGGCGAGGACGCAAATGAATTCAAGCCCGAGCGCATGTTGGACGAAAACTTTGAGCGTTTGCAAAAGGAATTTCCTAACTGCTGGAAGCCGTTTGGAAATGGCATGCGAGCCTGCATTGGCCGACCATTCGCCTGGCAGGAGATGCTTCTAGCTATGTCTGTCCTTCTCCAAAACTTCGACTTCTATTTGCACGATCCAACTTACAATCTGAAAATTTCCGAAACTCTCACCATCAAGCCCAAGGACTTCTACATGCGCGCTTCCCTACGGCACGGCATGACTCCCGGGGATTTGGAGCGCAGCCTTCGTGGCGATACCGGCGGAGCTTCTGCCGCTTCCGATGCGGGTGCGCGACCCAGCTTGAACAACAAACCGACCGCAAAACCCCTCAGCATCTTCTACGGCTCTAACAGCGGTACGTGCGAAGCCCTATCTCAGCGACTAGCTGCCAGCGCACCAGCGCATGGCTTCAAGGTTGAAGCGCTCGACTCACTCGATGCCGCCAAGGGCAGGCTACCTACGGATCACCCCGTCATTATATTTGCCTCCTCTTATGAAGGCCAACCCCCCGATAACGCTAGAGTATTCGTGTCATGGTTGGAGAGCCTGACAGGCAAGGAGGTAGACGAAGTCGCTTACGCAGTTTTCGGTGTTGGGAATAAAGAATGGCGCCAGACTTTCCAACGAGTCCCAACCCTCATCGATGCCAAGTTAGAAGAGCATGGAGCTGAGCGACTTGTTACGACAGGCTTAACGGACGTATCTGAAAGTGACCCCTTCACTAACTTCGAAACATGGG
The DNA here is from genome assembly GCA_030770425.1 of Darksidea phi. Taxonomy (NCBI): domain Eukaryota; kingdom Fungi; phylum Ascomycota; class Dothideomycetes; order Pleosporales; family Lentitheciaceae; genus Darksidea; species Darksidea phi. The sequence continues at coordinate 103,113 of JASJFT010000070.1, forward strand.
AGGACAATATTCTCTGGCCAACTCTAGAGAAGAGATACTCCGTTACCAAGAACGGTGATGACACTCTTCATTCAGGCTTTATGGTGGATGTATCGACTCCGCGTAGCTCAACTCTCCGCCAGGACGTTAAAGAGGCGGTCGTCACAGCCACACAGGATCTTACTACGCCGGGCTTACCCGCGAAGAAGCACATCGAGATCAAGCTGCCCACCGGCGTGTCCTACGAACCTGGAGATTACCTTGCTCTATTGCCCATGAACCCTAGGGAGACAGTGAATCGCGTATTCCGCCGCTTCAAACTCGCATGGGATGCTGTGCTCAATATTAAGGGGAATGAGTCTACACCACTGCCAACGAACAGACCGACATCTGCTTCTGACATATTGAGTGCCTATGTTGAGCTTTCGCAGCCTGCGACAAGAAGGAACGTGTTGACCCTCGCGGCGCATACACAGGAAGAACAGGCCAAGAGGGAGCTCGAGGCATTAGCAGCGGATGACCAGCTCCAAGACCAAATTACTAAGAAACGAGTCTCGGTATTGGATCTCCTGGAGAGGTTCCCTTCCATCAACATACCATTTGGCGCCTTTCTCGCCATGTTGCCTCCTATGCGTATCCGACAATAGTAGGTTTTCTGTTTCTACACTCTGCAGCCACAAAATACTGACGTCTCCAAGCTCCATTTCCTCCTCGCCCCTGCATGATCCCCAGACCGTCACTCTTACCTATTCCGTGCTCGAAGAGCCCTCGCTCTCCGGTCGTGGAAAACACATCGGCGTTGCTACCTCCTACCTTGCGAACCTTAGACCGAACGATATCCTTCACGTCGCCATTCGCTCCTCTCACGTTTCTTTCCATCTCCCTCGCACCCCAGAGACAACGCCTATCATCTGCATTGCTGCCGGTACCGGCCTAGCACCCTTCCGTGGCTTTATCCAGCAACGTGCCGCACAGATAGAATCTGGTCGCACCCTTGCGCCCGCACTACTTATCTACGGCTGCCGAGGCAGAGGCGACGATCTCTATCGCGACGAATTCGATGCCTGGGAGGCTCTCGGGGCAGTCGTCGTCAAACGGGCCTATTCTCGGGAGGACTCCGAGGAGACGGCCGGCTGCAAATATGTTCAGGACCGCATGCTCAAAGAGAAAGAAATGCTCGATGAATTGTGGAGTAATGGTGCTAAGTTGTTTGTTTGCGGTAGCAGGCAGGTGGGGAATGCAGTGGAGAAGGCGTGTGTGGAGTTGTTACGTGAATTGAAAGAGTGCGATGATGAGACGGCATGGAAGGAGTTGGAGGCGACTCGGAATGAGAGGTTTGCTACGGATGTTTTTGACTGAATTTATGCCCTCTCCCTGTCGCGGTGAATTAGGATGCAAATCGGTGGGAAGAGTCTGAGACTTATTGCTTTAAGCATGTACCCTTACTTATTCCGTTCCAAGTGTCTAGATTTGCGTAAGTGGCTGCTAGAGCTTATCGGCTGCAGATACAAGTCTTCGGAACTACGGAAAGGAAACGACTCTACTAAAGTACCTAGATACAATTGAAGATAGGAAACGGATTAACCAAAGAAACAGAATATTGATACTCGTTACTGGTTTCAACAACCTTTTTTCGTGTTAAGATATTCGGGTCAAAATACCCTTTTATGTCATCTTTTCAAGTTATTCCGCACGTTTAACAGCGCACTCCTTCAATAAACAGGCCTACCAATTGATTAATTTTTAAACGAATTTTTAAGTCCTCCCAGTTCGACCAGATAACCCTAACAGATAACCAGTAGTACTAATCCTAAACCATGAGCTAGATTAACCAACCTGCTACCCGTTACCATTCTACGCCGTGTGACTCGCTGTCCCGTTACCTTTCAACCACGGACAGAGGTTATCCTTATTATTTGGATCCATCCAGGGAGTCTGCCCTTCCGGGACTTGCGAATTCTCTGGATGTCTCCCCTCTTTATCTACACAATATCCCACGCCACAGGCACTCTGTGGGCCCCTGTTGCCGCACGCTCCAAACGTCAAGCGTGCCTCTGCGTAGAAGTTCCACCCGTCATCCGGGTCCGCGTAGTATCCATACGTGTAATAACGATACGGATCCCAAATCGTCTGGTTATTGTTGCGGACGCCGGTGCTGTCGAGCCACTTGACGACGCCTCGCATCTTGTAGGGGATGTCGTGGAAGCAGTCCCAGTTGTAGAAGCGGATTTGTAGGCATTCGCCGTCAGCAAAGGGCTTCTGGAAAATTGGGCCGCCTAGGCCTTTGGTGGCGTTTTGGTCGGGCTGTTGGAGGATGTATTCACGGAGAGCGTCGATCTTGGTCTCCCAGGAGATGACGGCCACGGGTGGAGTGGGAGACGGCGCTGCTGATGTTGTGGCCCAAGGCATGGCGTTGCATATTCCTGCCAGAGCGCTAATGAGGATTCCATTGCTAAGAATATTAAGAAGAGACTTCCGCATCGTGGTAATCGTAGTGGTTATTGGTTTTGCGAAAACGCGAAGATGCTAATGATACACGTCGTCGTGTCATAATCATTTAAATAGTTCGTCGCGAGGTACAAGGCTCGCTTACGACTTCGGTTAGACGCAGGCATAGATTCAAATAATATACTATAGCGTGATTGACGACGCGTTGGCGAAGGTACATCATTTACTGCTTGGAGGCTTAGGATGTTACGGTGTGACTGGCGAATTATGTTTTCTGCAAGGTGGAACACCTCGGTCGCATAAATTTGCGATAAAGACTTGTGCGGCTTAGATTGTGCGTCGTATAATTAATCAAAATAAATGATCGACGCAGACTCTGTGGGTCGGGGGCGGGGTAGTATAATGGGCTAACCATTTGGTGTAAGAATGCCTGCTGGCCTGCTAATTCTGCCGATGTACTTCATTATCTCCAACGAATTTAACCTGCTAGACAGTGGAGAGTCGTTTCGTGCGGCAGAATGTGTGCCACGGTCGATTGGTGGGTTGGTAGGTCGGTGAGTGAGATGCCACTTACACTTACGTGCGTGCCATCTTAATCGTACTACGCTTAAGAGCTGATAATTTTTGGACTTTTATAGTAAGGTTAGTATAAAATATAGCAAGAGTTGGTACAGAGTAGAAGTACTATACCCTACCTTATATACTATAATAAAGCTATAACGTGTTCCACAAGCGAGTCGCTACCCTATCTAACTTTTCGCGACGCGTTATCTATTAACTATAATGCCTTAACTAACTACTATTCGATTATCTTATGATAAAGTAGATATCTCTTTATATTATTAATTCTAGCTAGTATAAAATTACTATATAATCGTAACGTAACCTAATAAAGGACGGCTACCAGCCGTAAAGCGGGGTTGTGGCTGTCAGGCCTGTGGTTGTGCCAATTCTTAGCAAGCGGGCCGGGCAAAGCTCCGCAGCCTTGCGATCACACTCTGCCCCCATCAACCAGCCTAACAATCCTATAGCCGGAGTGGGTCGGCCGTCCTCCGTACTATCGTAATCGAGGCGTTCATCTGTCTCTGGCTAGACTTAAGTGGCAAATTAAACACGAAGTTACAAGGTATTAGGTATCAGGCGTTCCTCCTAGTGTGCCCAAATCGTTCCATGCTCTAGCAGATCATAGCGGTGTCGCTCGCTCTACTCCATTTATCATGCACAAGGCAACGCTTGATGTAAGGGAAAGCACGAAGCCAACGGTATCTCACTAACAATGCTTTGTGCGATCTAAAACGTAACAACGGGAAGATGACAGGCTTCGGCATAATATATTTCCGTGCCGCTTGGACCCCGCTCTGATGTCCTCGCTGCAGCGCTCAGCCGCCCTTGCTCGTACTATCAGATCTGAACATTGCCTGTTCGAGTGCACGAAAGTTGCTACTATAGTCTGAGTAAGTCACGGGCTCTCTATTGTCCCATGAGCCTCTTTATTGTGTCTCTCCATTTTTGTACAATCCTTGACCTTTTGCTTCATCTTTTGTTTTCAGTCGAGAATTAATGCCCTCAGCCTTTTTAGTAAAGCTCACGATATCAAGACGTCGTCTTAGAATTCTATCGTATTGTCCTTGACGCCTTTTGACGTACACATCGCATTCGCCTCTGAATTCTTCGTCGCACGACACATTGTCCTTTTTATTGGCACTTTCACATTATGAGCGCGGTCACAGCTGTTGAACGCATCAACAAAGAGCATGCGAACAAAATACGAAAAGCACTACGCGAAAAGAAGCTCGTAATCATCGCCGGGGCGGGGCTGTCGCTAAGCGCCTTCGAGCCCCCACCGGAACGTCTGTTTTGGAAAGGCTTAATAAAAGATGGCCTGCAATACTTGGAGGACACAGGCTTGATCGGTCCTGAAGATAAGGAGTTGCTCTTCTATCGAGGGGTTCTGGATTGGAAGGACGTAAAGATGAAAACCCTATTGCGCACTTGCAACTACCTCAGAGACGAGTTAGATGAGCATGGGCAATTTCCAACATGGTTGGATTCTGCATTCAACACGTTACTCCCAGATGTAAGGCATCCAGAAGTCTTTGATCCAATCAGGGAGTTTCATCGGAGGGGTGCTCGACTCATGACCACCAACTATGATGAGCTTTTGGAACACCATTGTGGCCTGCAACGCATTCGAAGTTTCATCCCCGACGATGTCAGGAAATATGAACAAGGCACTCTCGACGGCGTCTTCCACATACATGGAAGTTATCAAGACCCGCAGGAGGTGGTCCTGGACTCCGTGGACTACTTTAGGGTGAAAAACTCCGAACCAGTCCAAGAGCTGCTCAAAGCCTTGCTAAGGTTCAACGTCATCCTCTTCATTGGATGTGGCTCAGGGTTGGAGGATCCCAATTTTGATGGCCTGTTAAAATGGGTCAGCGAGAGAGAGCGAAATATGCCTGGCCATCATTATCTCCTTGTTCGAAGCGGAGATAATGTGAAGAACGGACCACTTGTCGCGTTAAAGTACGGGCGTAAATACGAGGATCTTACCCTCTACTTGAAAGAATTGCTCGATGATCCCGCCGATGTCGCCACTAGACGGGGGGAGACTAGCATGCTTAGCAGACACCATCGTATACAGCCCGAAGGCTACACCCTCGGATGGGTCTGCGCCCTACCCATAGAGCTCGCCGCAGCTATTGAGATGCTGGATGAAAAGTTTCCTGAGAGCCCACTTGACGATACCGGAACGGGGGTGTATGTATTTGGTCGCATCGGCAATCATAATGTCGTTATTGGAGCTTTGCCTGCAGGCTCGTACGAGACTTCCTCTGCCGCTACCATTGTGGCTCAAATGTTATCTCGGTTTGCAGGCCTACGATTCTTCCTTTTGGTGGGAATTGGCAGCGGAGTTCCAGGCGGCCCGTCAAACGTCAGGCTCGGTGATGTGGTGATTAGCCAACCATCAGGGCTTCATGGTGGTGTGTTGCAATATGACTTCGGAAAAGCTATATCGAACGCAAACTTCGCGCGCGTAGGTTATCTCAATTCCCCGCCGGCGATGCTTCGTCAGGCGCTTGTGCAACTTCAAGCAAACCTTGAAATCAACGAAGGAGTTCTTTCCCCGCACCTATCCGCATTCCACGGTCTCCGCAAATTCCAGTGCCCGATACAGAACAATTCAAATCCTGTCGTTCATGTCGGCACGATTGTATCGGGCAACAAAGTGGTGAAAGACGCCGCCATAAGAGACAAGATAAGTACACAACTTGGTGGTGTCCTCTGCTTTGAGATGGAAGCGGCGGGACTCATGAACATGGTCCCTTGTCTCGTCATTCGAGGAATTTGTGATTATGCGGATGAACACAGGGACAACAGCTGGCAGGGTTATGCGACGGCGACAGCAGTGGCATGCGCAAAAGCACTCCTTCTTTCGACTCCTGCCAACTCAGGAGATTAAAAAAGGTCTATTAATGCTGTTGTGATATCTTGAGCTTAAAGAATGCACCACACCTAGAATTTTCTGAGTCTAACTGGACAAAAAACGTGGATACAAAATGATAGGTAGGGAGGAGACTTTGCTAACTGAAAGTGTGCTCCTCTCTTGGTCACGGCCTATTGCTGCGTTCTATCCATTTCCACATATTCTCGTTCCCCGCTGCTTCGCGACTCTTTTATTGTGTGGACAATAGTACAGATATATGCGTAATTGTCTTCTAGAAGAAGAGTACTAAATTTTATTTACGTGACTGCGGGACAACTTCGTTTTGAAAATACGATTTTTCCATAACTTCACAGGGGCTCGTAAGATGTGGTAGTATGCAGATGGCCTCGTCGCCGAACTAAGTAAAACTGAAATCGCTAGTGTCGCTGCGTTGCAAAAGACGTATTGCTTCGTATAGAGCTGGACAGGGGTAAGCGGTAGGAATAGATATCAGGCTAGCTTACATACCAGATTAGGTTACATAACTACTCCTGGCTGCTACGCCTTATTCGATCTCTATAAGCTACTCTTATACAGAGCATTCACGATTAACCGCAGTCTTCACTTCTATTTTTCCTCACAGTGATTCATCCTTAGCCCTCACTGTGACAGGAACAATTCGAGGATGTAGGTTTATTAATATGGTGGATTTTTTCCTTTGGTGATCGGGTCTTTCACACGTCAGTAGTGTAGCATCCCTATTTATTCCAATACGGGAACCGCAATACGATGATAACATGCCTTACGTACTCGGTGCTCTTAGTGATCCCTTAGCTAACGTGAGATTTTGGGCTCTTGCTGAGCGTATGAGGCGTGAATGGTAGGATGATCGAAGTCAGGTGGGGATCTGAGCGTACCGGGGCTCTTACTGATAGCATTGAAACTACGAGCCCTCGGAAGGAATCTTAAGAGGTTATAGCAATAAGTTGGGCATTTGGAACATATGGGAGCAACTAAGGTGGCCACCTGGATAATATGCGAGTCGAAAGGTGTCTAAATCAAACCTAACTAAAGCTAGCGGAATCGTCAGGTCCACACGAAAGTCGTACCAACGGCATTACGTGCTGCCGCGGTAAAAGAACGATAAGGTGGAAACTGGGAAGCTGCGCTGCATGTTGGCTGGTCGGAGAACGAGTTTTTGTTTGGTGGCCGGAGATGAGATGGGGGAAACAGGGAGGCGACGCGTAGAAAGGCGTGGACCGTTCTGTAGTAGAGGTGCCGGGGTAGGGCTAGAGAATTAAGGGAAAGAGATGAGGAAGCCTGGTGGCTGGAGGGGGAGCATTTTATGGACGCCAAAAGCGGCGGGTTGATAGGGCAGGGAGCGATGCCCGCTATGGATAAGTGGGGGACTGCGCTAAACCTTAAGGGGGAGTCCCCGGACAGAGATTACCAGAGGCGTCAGAGGTGTCTATAGACAAAGTGAGATAGTGAATTCGCCACTTCCTGTGTTCCTTCACGTCCAATTTAGCAGCATTTGATTTGATGTGGCGTTGCAAGCAAAGGAAGAACCGATAGGCAGTGTTGGCGGGATCAAAGTCACTGTCTCTATCACAGGGATGCGCTCATGCTTTGCGGAAAGTTGAATAACATGAGCTGTGGAGTAAAAGTCCATGCTAAACAAAGATGTGGGGAATCCGCGGGCGTACAATGAGCATAAATCCTGCTGTGCCTCTCGTATGCCAACTAAAGCCTCTTCACTTTTTGCAGTAAGTGCACAATCAAGCTGTTATAAGGACGCTTTGCCCGATTTCAGACGTCGAGGAAAGGAACGTGCTAAGAGATGAAGGGAGTTGAGGAGCTTGGAAGTTGGAAAAGAAAGTGCCTGTATCAACTTTTGTCCACATAAGGTCAACCTACTTGTGCCAGCTAAACCACCATAATCCTCGCCTTTTCCTTCTTTAACACAAATTGAAGATCATTCTTGATAATCTTATCCCAGAATGCCACAAAACCCACTCTTCTATAGCATGATATTTCGCCATTCTCATCGCCTGTCTCCATCGCCACAGGCACAAGTGCAATCCCATTGCGATCTACTACATCCGCAGGCCGCTGCGTTGCACTGATATACGCCACGACGAACTCGGTTGTTGTTTGCGCTTCATCCTCACCATCGAAGAAAACGGTTGCGAATTCGAGTTTATTTTCTCCGGTAGAAAGTCTGACCCTCGCAGTCATGTCTAGTCGTCCGCCGGGTGGGAAAATCGGCCTGGGCTTGACCATCTCGAAAGGTCCATTGCGTATGACGTATTGTGGTCGGTCTGCGTCTGCTTCTTCATCTGAACCCGAATCCTCAGCTTCGTCATTGAATCGTACCCGTCTTTCTTCGACGGGCATTTCTTGACGTGTATTTTCCAACCTTTCGAAGTCCGGCTCTTCAATCGCCGCGGAAACTTGACAGTTCAACAAGCGGGCCCGCAGACGCAGCGTGCCACCTGGAGCTACCGTCCCAAACTCATCTCCGTTTCCAGTCTGGACATCACACCCGATATACTCAGCATCGTGCTCCGAATATCTGAGATTGCCGCGGCTGTAAGTCACAGGCCCCTTGACACTCAACCACGACCAACTCGGAGCTACAAACTCAGTCGGCCGAGCAAGCGAGCTGCCGACCCGGTGCCATAGAAGCTCATCGAGGATAGTACATTCCCATGTTCCGGCCAAATATCTGCTCTTATAGCGCGACTTCATGAATGAAGCGATACCGGCTAATGCAGCGAAGACGTCCGTGTGGTATGTGATCTGGCGCGACGTATACTGCTCCACAATCCCGCGCCACTCCCCCTGGATGCTATGGCGGCGCAGGAGAACATCTGCGTCGTAATCTGGTGGCGAATATTCTCCCGATTTCGCGTCACCAGGACCTTTTATCCCGATTTCGCTGTGCCCGCCGCACAGGCATTCCCAATTAAAGCGCCCCTTCGTGAAGTACAGACGCCGTGCTGAAAGAAGTTCCTCTTGGTAACACCAAGCACGTTTAGATGCCGGGCCGCTAAGGTGCATTGTGTCGGTGCCATGTAAAAGTGGATACAGTATTACGCGATATGATTCTGATTTAGTGGCGTTGATGGCGATTTCTGCAGCGCTGACTTTGAGTTGGTGGCGAGGGAGGAAAAGGCCGCCTGTCGCGCTATCTGTTCCCGAAATGATGGTGAAAAGTGATCCATTATAGACGTGGCGCATGCGATACGCTTCGTAGGCCCAGTCATCTGCGTCATCTTGTACGATGCACAGACTATCCACCCACAGATAGTCTATGCCGTTTACACGGGCAACGTGTATAGCATCTGCGATCGTCTTGGGGAGCGCGACAGTAGGGATCTTTTCCTCAAACTGCTGAAGTCTTTCTCTTGTTAGCATCCATGAGCACTCTTGTTTCGTGACCCCCCAGCAGTAACTGAGCGTGGCGTAGCCAGGAAACAGCTTTACTAAGTCACTGCCTCGAACTAGACGTATGGACTCATTCTCGATATATAATAGCCTTGTGGGTATAAAAGGTTCCCGAGGCCAAGATGCGCATTCCGATGATCCGTTGAGGCATGCTTGAAGCCAGCTGCCGATGACCTTGAGATTTTCACCGGCATTAACTGCGGGTGCAATTTGACGACATTCTTCCATGGATTCAGTCAGCATTTCGTAGAGCAACGGGGGATAAAACGTACCCCTCCCATCTATCCCCTCGTCGCGCCTGGAATATAAGGTCCGGCTGCCCCATCTGAGCTGGAAAGGAACAAAGCTAACAGCCTGATCCTTGGTGGGGTCCACGTAGACTGGATTTTCGGCGTCTCTTTCAGTGCGCACAGCCAGCACGGTAAGTGGCATTCCCTCGTCTACCCCAACGTCCAGAGCCGGCTCTGTGCTCATCATTTTGATCATATCATTCGTATAACGAATATCTGGAGGGGTGATCAATGGTCTGTTCTCAATGAAGACCGGTGTATCCCGTGATGCATCCTCAATCAGGTCGTCAATCCGACTGGCCAGCACTGAGCACGAGTGGCAGCCTGCATCGGCAGACGCCAAGAACTCGTCCAAAGTGTTATGCAAGCGGTATGGCTCCATGCCTCGAGCGACCATGGATTTCGTCATTCCGGGATGATGGTAAGACTCATCATCGTCAGAAACCTCGCGCACAAGCTGTTCATCAAAAATTCGCTTCACCAATTTGTGCTCCTGCTGCAAACAACCTGCGCCGCTACCCTGACATTCCGCGCAAATGTCTAGGTCGTCATCGTTGCAGATGCCACAATGATAATGCGTGCCCCGGATATCGTTGCTGCAGTGATGGCATGTGATTTGGTGTTTGCCCTTGCAGTCCTCTCCTTCGGCATGGCGGGCTTTGCATCTGTTTGAAAGGAGGCTCGACCCTACTAGAAATATCTCGACGGGAATTTCGCTACAGCGTGAGCAGATTCGGCCAGTAGTCGGCTTCGGGAATGGGAATTGGTTAGCTTTCATGGAAGGACGAGCCGTGGGCGTTGGGCTAGGAGGTGCTTGATTCGACGCGGATATCACCTCGCCCATGATTTCGAATTGGCCGCCGTCCATTTTTAGAGTCCTCTGTGTCCTAGCGTGCGATATTAGTAGGCTGTAGAAATGATGGCAGTCAGAGCCGTTGCGGCTGAATTTAAAGTGCAATATCGACGGGCGTTCGCTGACGCCGAAGCTTAGAAGTGGTTGAACTTGGCGGCAAATAAGACTTTAAGATTGGCTGGCCCTTGTGCTTACGCATTGCTGCAATTGCCGATACCAATAACTCGCTATTGGGCATACCAATAAGACATCTTCAGCCGATTCGAGTGTAGCTTAACGTCCCCCAAGGCGCTAAGTAGGCCTAGCGTTGTACTAACGTTACCGGAGGGTATTATTACGGTATCGTAATAGCGCGAAAAGTAAGCTCAGCTATCCTCGTGATCCTAAGTAATATGCGAGGGCGCTCTAGACTACCTACTAGCTAGCTAGGGCGCCGGGAGTGGGGTAATATACGCCCTATTAAGGCTAGTAGATTTCCTATTTGGGATAATTGTACAGGCCCTAGGAAATCTACGAGTTAAACAACAACAGATGACTTAGACCTAAAGAAATGAGCTACTAGTATTAGTACGGCGCCTCCGGCACCGAAAATCTCTCTATTTCTCTGGTTAAGCTGCAGGTTAATACGCCGCTAGAGCTTGACCGAGCGAGCCATACCCGAATAGGCTGAAAAAGACTTGTTGATATGCCCAATAGCGAATTGTTGGTATGCCCGTTAACAACTCCCCCAGTGAAGGCCTTTTACGAGAAGGGCTACCACGGTCGAGTTACTATTGAGTCAGCATTGCGCTCAGATGTACTCCTTCGGCACGTAAGTTGAATCGCTTCAAGGACGAACAATTGGCGAACTCTGCACACTGGAGCTTCGTCATACCGGCGAGGCGTTGCGGTGCTCTGAAGGATCCTGAGCTTGATATAGGCTATATTGGCACGCTCGTTCCTCGCTCCACAACGGGGTATCGAAATACTAGAATATAATAAGGTAATAGAATCACGAAAAGTATGGCCAGCCTGGGAGCTAACGTGGCCCGAGCTCCTGGGGGAGGGAGTGTTGAATATGAATTTGATTTGGATTTACATAGTAGGAGTCTCTTTAGAAGGTCCGCACGAAACACAGTAGGAGTTTGTACACAGTAGAGGTGCTATACCCACACCTTATACACGATAATAGAGCTGTACAGCTATACACAGTACTATCGATCGTAAGCGACGAGGTAATATTTCGAACATTAAGGCGACGAGAAATAACATATACCGCCGAACTACAGAGCCTGGTTAGGAGACCAACAGCGGTAGCGACGAGTTAGCGCACCCACACTACCACCCATAGTATAAAAATTACCTGCGATGATACTAGTATCCCACTCACTACATCCATCTCTTATCCTCAGCCAGCTTCCTCACCTCTTCCTCAAACTTACTATCAACACCTACCAACCACATATCTTCACCAAAGATCGTTCGCCTAGTCCTTTAGTAGGAGGAACTAGAGTATAATAGCCTATTCGAGTATAGCGCTCTAAACCTTTCGAATATCGCGGCGGAGCATCCCCGGCGCTACAGGCGGGAGGTGCTGCCGACAGAGCTCCTTAATTATAATAACTATTAGTACAAAATCAACTACACGTTGGATATATTCGAGGGAACGAGCGGCGACAGGATTCTCGTACAGCTATTAGCAGTTACCTATAATACGTTCCTATCCGAGGCCCTATATAACGAGGATAGACGTTTCGTCTAGAGGTAGCTATTCCGTCTGCGCAGGCGGGAGGAAAAGCTTGTACAGGGAAGACGGTTGAGGAAGGAGGAATCGGCCTTCTTGGCAGGCTATCGAGGGAACTAATACCTGACGTGGAAGATGGAGCTGGTGTCCATGGTGGATACGATACGAACGATGGCGTAGGGGCGGAGGACGACGGGGATACCTGGCTAGGGAGGCTTGCTGTCGTTGTTGGTGGGGGTTCGGCGTTGTCGGCGCGTTTAACTGTCTGCATTGTCGTGTAGTTGCTGCCTGTGCTGTTGCGTGAGATGTCGAAACATTGAAACACAATGAAGCGATTAGAATCAAGAAAAACACAGCCAGCCCAGGAGCCAACGTGACGTCACGCCGGGTAGTGGCCCAAGCTCCTGGGGGAGGGGGTGTTGAATATGAATATCAGTAAGTAATAGGTGTTGGACCAAAACTGTCACCTTTGTACTCGGAAGGTGAACGACTGGGTGCCAAGAGAAAGAAAAGCGCGTTCTCTGTGCTGGCGAGCGCACAAGATCTAATCACATATTTGCGAGAGGATCGAGTTGAAGGCGGCGAGACAGCAGCTGCGAGGATTGAGAGCGACGCCGGCAATGCTGAGACGAAATCTAGCTCAGTCGAGATTCGGATAAAGGCCAAGGAATCGAACAAGGAGATGGACATTCAGAGACTGAATGCTTGTCCGTTAAAGTATGCTAGCGAGGAAGCGAAGTCTCCACACTATGCGAGATGATTTAACATCGGCGATGTCAAGATGCGTTCAAGCCTCTACCACATGCTGCGAGAGTTCCGCATGTGCCTATACCAGCGGATCGTACAGTCCAGACAGATCGAGATAATCATGAAGGAAAGCATTGCTTGTAAGTAGACTTAGACACTGCAAGTGCACACTTCGCCGCTAACGTTATTCCGGGTTGTATGCGGCGGCACGAGTCTTGAAAACAGTCTGCCGCATTCCAAAAGCAGGTGGATACTCCACAGACAGGAAGACAAATAAACTCGTCGGGTATGAAGCTTGGTAAGACGGAGTATGCACACCAGCGATGGACACAGCACTCACCAAAGAAATCTGTCATAGTTGAGATGTCAGGTCGCGGTTAGTCTGCACCCCACAGCGGAGCTTTGAGCCAATGCTAATCTCAGCCTTCGCTGGGCGGCTAGGCAACCGGTGAGCACACGGGCTAATATCATCGCCCCCCGATGCATTAGGAGTCCGATCGACAGTCATATGTTAGTGTGAACTTTTAGTATACATGCGAAACTACATAGACGAACACACATTCCTGGTGATATAGCCCATCAGCAAGCAAAGCAATTGAGACCCCTGGTCCTCTATCATTCCTGTCCGCCTGTCTGTTGTAAAGCCCTCCCCTGTGACCAGCTTTTGCCCGGTAACTTCTGACGGGAAGGGCGACACCGGTGAGCGTAAGGAGCATAGCTTGAAGGACGATATGATGTGGCGTTGTATGGTGATGGGTTAGTGCTGGCCGAGTCAGGATAGCCGAAATTGGTTGGCTCAACATCCCTCTCGGGGGTTTGAGCGTGCTGCAAACGCCTGGAAAAATAGCATCCAGTCCAATCAATCAGTGACTGGGCGCTGATCAAAACGTCTGCTTTCTGCGGGACTGCAGCGCAGCTGGATTCTCCCGGCCTGTTACGTTCCTCGACAATGCACGGATATTTTTAGTCATTCTTTCACGTCGCTTGTTGGTCCGTGTTGGAAAATCACGAAGCTCAGCTCAGATGCCAGTCACCGATGTTTCGCAGAGCCCATCCGGCAGGGTATGCTCCCTCTGACGCGCCAAACCCACCGTGCAATCCTCGTAGTCCTCAGTGCCTCTCAGTCTTCGCCCTGCGTGCTCCGCCACCTACCTCATCGGTTGTCCAACCAGCCCCTCCTCAAAGTTAAAACCGCAACACTTTAGCCAATAAAAGATTTTTGGGTCACATGACAGGTAAGCCTATCATAATCCTGGTAATGTGGCTGGAATGGCAGCTATCTGAGGCTCTTGTTGGCTTGGCGAGGGATGATGGTCCGGGAAACATCGAGCGGCCTCTTCATTTCTCAACACTGCACTCCAAGGCATTTGACTCGAGGCTTCCATTATGCTCCTTTCTTGCTACGATATCGACACGTTGATGACGGCGGTTGCGCATTCTTAATAGGTACTGTACTCATGGCTCTGGTCTGCTTCTCGCTTACTCTGTCGATATTGATCGACCATCTGGAGAATTGGAACTAACATTTGTCGCTCATTGAGCCCTAGATACATACGAGTCCTTTGCAACGGCCCTATACCGATACGCGCAGGCATGCATCAAGACAATTCACGCTCCGACGCTGAGTGACGACCGCCTTACGACCTCAATGGAAACCCGCAGATTCCATCGCGAAGCTGCATCGAAATCGCGCGGTGACCAAATTGAACCATAAACTCTCCGACCCACGACTGCTTAGCACGCACTTGCTTACCGAACCCATTCCCCGTACCGCACGATTGCCATCCTCCTCGCTCATGGTTCCCTGTCTTCGCGCTAGGCGACATCCCGGTTCGAGGACCGACTGAGGACCGACTGCCAGATACGGCACGGCATCTTCGCTTCTTCCAGCAACGGCTTGCCTACGTTGATGATTAGCGAGATGCATAGTGCAATACTCCGCGCGGGAGACTAGGTTCCATCGCGAAGCTTATTCACACTTCTTCACGTGAGCCCACGATCCCCCTGTGGGGCTGCCCCGGTGAGCATGCTCTCCAATGGATGCGAAATCTGTTGACACACATGGTATCATTCTAAGGAGATGGAGAAGTCGAACAATGCTTAGAGCGTAGAGGCTCAGGGTGAGGGGCGGTCGCGCAACGCCGCGCTGGCTGTGACTTTTTCCAACCACCCGCAAAGCACACTGCAAAGATGTAACGCGTTGAGCCCTTGGACGTGAAGTAGTTGAGGCGAGTGAAATTGACGGATACCAACGTTCATTTGTCTGACGCCTCCGCCGCCGTTCGGGAACGTTTGTGGAGAAGACGGCCACTCCGCATTTACGTCTCGGGACATGCGCGACGACATCTTGTGATTGTTGACATGGTATCGGAAACTTGCTTGAACAGCCATAGGGCCCACCATATCATAGTATATATAGATTGCAATACCAAATGTGTTGAACATTGGCGCCAAACAAATACCTTCATACACAACCCCTCATTTTCTGCAGAACTGAGTGACTCGAGGCTAATAAGTAGTACTTCTCCAGCGTGCATAGTTGTAAGCCAGCCCAGATGAAACTTTCCCCCAGGCCTGAAATTCTATGCCCCAACGTTCACAATGACTGTCGCGTAAACAGAGGCTGCAACGTCGTCAAGGTCGCAACTCTCGGCACGAGCGGTAACGAAAGAGGTAGCATCTGGCGGAAGGGGAATCCGTATCGTTGCGTCTCCTGGTCGGCACGACCAATAACGTTGGAGAAGGTGTTCCACTGCAATGACGGCGGGTGGAGTCATGCTTTGTTTTCCTGCGGCGTCACCGCGGTGGATGCAGACGGGTTGTCTGCGGTGTTTGCGGTGTTGTCTTTTCCGTCTGCCGACTTGCTTGCAGCGTTCGGCGCCGGCGTCGAGTTTGGCATCCCTTCATGCCGAAACAAAGCTATACAACATGAGCGAGTGTCAATCATTCGCATGGAGTAGAAAACCGTACGCTGCGAGGATGGTGGCCTAACGGGGAGTAGCACGCAGTACCCTGCTTTGGTCATGCTGGCGATGTAAGCAGGAGGAGGAGCGAGAACAGCGGAGAGAGTGGGTGCTGAAAATCTGTGCAAAGTAGCTAGAATATTGAAAGACTAAGGAGCGTCTAATGTGGGAGGCGTCAGTCGGGGCTGGTTCTCCTATGCCAGATGCAGTTAACGCCTTCTCGACGCGTCGGCGCGTCAACAAGGGCCAATAGCTACATCCGAGACAAAGAAAGGGCGTAACAATGCTGGGGTATCTGGCTGACTGGCTGGCTTTGGCAACCGTCGAGGATCATGGACAAATGGCTTGGCCGCGTCTGGGCCGCTGCGACAGTGATTGGATTCTCTGAAGAACGGCCACCAGATCGTGTAGTTGCACCGCTTGCGGAGGCATCCAGGATGTTAGTGTCTCGAACCCTTGATCTTTGGGACAATGTCCTGATGTGTAGAGTGGGCGAAACAGAGAGAACCGTAGAAGTGTAGGGGATGGTTCAGTGGGTCGATCGGCGTGGGACTCTCCGGATGGCAGGGGGCTATCCGCCGTGCTCGGGAGACGTCCTGTCAGCATCGTGTCATGGTATCAGTCACCGTGTTGGTTCATAATTATTATGAAGTTCACAACAGTGTGAAACGAGACCAGGTCGTGCACGTGGCCAAAAGAATATAGCGACATTATATCATCCATCTATCTAAGATTAATCAACTGAATTTCATGTCTTTTGAGAATAAGATGAAGAACTGTACGAAGAAGTGGAAGCGATGGAGGAAAGCCAACGATGAGGCTGCAGTGTTGCAGTGTCGCCCAATGTGGTTAACCCATATTATGCAGATTTCGATGCGCACGCACCTAGGCCAAGTCCGACCAGCCTCCCGCCTGCCTCACCGCCGCTCAACAACACGTCTAACGACAAACACAACCGTTGCTTGTCGAGCCCACGAAGACAGCCGCTACAGCATAGAACGCCGCCGTTGCCCCAAATACTTCTCCACGCTTTAGATTGCCACACATGAGCTTCACCGACAGCGCGAAGAGGGTGCCGAACACACCGATGATCGCTATGCGGAACTTGAGAGGACGCACCGGCGCCAAAACGAGTACGGGAACCGCCAGCAATATGGAGGCGAGAAAGCAGCTGAAGGTGTCCATGACACTCACCAGACGATCATGTCGGATTTCCATTTGCGCGTCTGCATTCGGACCATCGGAGCGGTTTCGTCGGTGGGCGAAAATGTGAGACTCGATCCAGCGACTGGAATACATGAAGCACATGGTGAGAAAATCGCTCTGCGGCATCCCACGCCAGGCACAGGTGTCATTTCGCTCCGGGCTCTTCTGGTACGTGTCGGCATCCTCTCCGGTTGGTACGAAGACGCCGTTTTCGAAAATGTCCACCATGCTAGGCGGCTTGCATCCACCAAGATACTCGGTATGGAAAGCATGCTGGTGAGGTAACTTCATAATCTGCTCACTCATGCAGAGGGTCTCACCTAGTCTGCAGTCAGTCTAGAACGCATCGCCGATAGGACAGACGACCTCACCATATTTTACCAAACACTCCTCGTACCGAGCCCATGCGGCGTACAAAGGCTTAAATTCGTCTTTCGGGTACTTCTTCTTCATCACCACCAAAGGGCAGTCTAAAATGGACTTCCCCTCGCATCCGTCAATTTTCCCCAGCTCTTCATTCACCTTCCTCAAGCCCTCCAGAAACACGCCGGTGTCATCGTGTACCTTCTTCGACCAGTAGGCAGCGAGTCGCCTGAAACTTCCGAGCTCAGGGTACCGAGCGATGTTGTAATACAAAGCGCTGCATCCTTGGGGGGGACCTTGTTCGATGGGCATCTTGGACAAGGGCTGATTCGGCAATGCTGAAAAATTCGAAGCTAAGCCCCTTTAGGTATCCCGAATGGAAAGCGAAGAAGACAATTGTACGAGTTCGAGGCCGATGCGATTGTGAAGAACTCGCTAAGGCATCTGGAGAAGAGATAAGAAATGCGCAGTCCTACCCAATTTATACCCGGCTTCCAGCAGAGCCTCCGCCGCCTGAACAGTTCGACACCAAGCGCCGGCTCTGGAGAACAACGCACCGACATATACAACATGCATGAGCTATGCAGAGATACTCGAGCCTGATTATCAGGCAGAAGATTGCCTTGCGAAGAGATGTAGGGCCTTTCACTCTGATTGGCGTACGCCAGCAATGTCCCGACGTTCTTCGAAGAGCTATCACTAGGAGGCGGCGCATCCATCTCATGGCTTCCAAAAGCGCTTCTGTATCTCCCGGTGCTCACCTTGAACTCTGCGCAATACAGTTTACTAAGAAGACTTAGGATGCTGATGCCCAACACCGACCCTCCTCATTCTACAGCACCATCATGGATCGCGCTGGATGCTGTACGGCCCGTCGCCGAGAATAACGAAAACTACGAGCTCAGCTCAGCCTTGCTGCACGTCGATGTCGTCTTACCGATGGTGTGCAGGGAAGCGGGATGATTAGCTGCAGAATTTGCGGAACGACGCACACCAGGATGCCGAAGAAGCGGATCGCAAGCCCCCGACACCATCGTTCGACGGCTCATCACCAAGCGCGCATCTCCACGTGTGCACAGTCTCACGTGCATACACGTTCTGAAGGTTGGCACAACATGATCACCATCACGGCGTTCACGAGAGGCAGCGGTGTAGGCGGACAGCGCAGCGCACACCCTCAGCTCAACCAGGGCGTCTCCAAATACCTATCATTGTACACTTTGAGCTACATTGACCGGACTCGTATACTGGGCTCGTACGTGGGAAGAGTGAAGCGTTGGGTCGGGCGAAAGTCGATGTTCTCCGCAGCCCGGCGATGCAGCACTCAGCCCCGCTTACCTGAGGGGTGCGCGCTTTCGCGTTATCAGATGACCATCCTTTACAGCTGCACATGCTCTGCGATGGCAGCAGTTTAAGGAGTAGAACTAGACGTGCGTTTGCGCAACATGCCTCAACCCTTTCAGAGCCATTGCTCTACCAGAAGGATGTCAAGGAGCTAGACGGACAGAGTGTGTGACTGGAGGCTTCGGTGCGAGACGTGGAGCGGGCGAGATGAGGAGTATGATGGCGGCGACGAGTTTAATGTCAGGGTGTGGGCGTGTGAAGGTAGATGGGGAGTGCGAAATCGACGTCCGGCGTCGAGGGCTTTCCCATGACCGAGGAGCCTATGGACGATGAAAAGTCTCGTGTCGAGCACTATTAGTGCTCCATCTGAAACCTTCAAGCGCTGTTCTTCTAGACGGACGGGATGAATTGCGCGATCAATTCCCCATGCACCTCAGAAGGATGAATAACTTCGACGGGGGCTGATCCTTATGATGTCGCCGCCTCGCAAAGGTAGGGACACGATCGGTGCCGCTAGCGGACTAGTGCGGCTGAGACATCAGATTCAATGTCTTCTCGCCTTGCTCTCCTCAGTCGCCACATTTTGTACATCAAAAAGCCCAATAACTTCCTGCTGTGCGGCCCTATGTTGGCTTGATTTCCTCTTAACGCGGGCCAGAGGTCTGCCATCCCCTGCAATCACAACAAACACACCTCCGGTACGCGTCATCGACACACCCATCCCGCAATGCCCACCCCTTGTCTCTCTCCCCACCACCTACCACTAAAAAAACCACGTGCATCTCGTCCTGGCTCGCCCAGCTTACACCCAGCCTCGATTCCTACCCCGAAAAGTCGCGAAAGCGGAAGCGCGCTACCTTAGAGCCACCCCCATTGCGACGCACCTTCTTACACCGGCCATTTCTACGTCTATAGACCGCAGTCAGAGGTCGAGTAAGTGCGCCGAATCGATGACGGAGTACTCCTTAGACGGAGTATATAGGGTTATATCTACTAATACTAAACGCAAAACCAACCGGGCGATTCTAAACCACTCCGTCGCATCGAGGTCTGATTGGAGCACAGCCATCCTCCTAGCATTTTCGCCGCCATATATCGAGCTGCATATTACGCTTCTCTCCTCTCATGCCGATGGCTCCAGCCGAAACTTCTCCCATTCAGTCGCACTAGCAGCGACCTGGACGAGTCCCGGCGTGAAGTCCAAGTTCGCCTCTGGCACACGAAAAGGCATCCGAGCGAGCGAGGGCGAGGCGCCTGTCTCCTTGCGACCCTCGCTTCTAGGACCAATCACTAGCAAACGAGTAGCCTCCTATTTCTATTTCCACCAACAGTTAGCGCAACGTGCGCCCTCTCATTAAATTGTCACCTCTCGTGAGATGTTCCAGTCAGACAAATCTCGGCTCGGTCGTTAGCACATCCGCTTGTTCGCAGGCTGCCCAATGCGACAGGGGCGGCGTGTCATGGCTGTCGAGCAATGAAAATGTGCGCAGTCCCCGAATTATTTGCACGGCACCTTATTGCTCAACAAAGATGTTTCTTAGTGTGAGAGAACGAGCGCTACAGATTGCGAGCGGCCAGTTCACTACGCAACCATCGGCGGACCAGGTTCACGAGCCAGTCGCACCACCAAAAACCGCGCCGCCAAAAACCGCACCACCAAAAACCGTACCACCAAAAACCGTAACCCCCCCAAAAGCCGCATCTTCCAGGCTCGCGACGCCCAAGATTGAATCTGCGAAATCCGTGTCTCCAAAAACCGCATCACCAAAGATTGCGACTTCGAAGATTGCGACTTCGAAGGTTGCGTCTTCTAAAAGCGCACCCCAAAAGACCGCGCCGCCAAAAGCCGCGCCATCGGAAACCGCGCCCTCGAAGACCGTATCCCCAAAGAGTTCATCATCAAGAAATACGCCCTCAAAGGCCGTGTCGCCGAAGACAAAGAACAAGGCGTCGAAAACTACGCCTACGAAGATAACCTCCCCAAAGAGTGTACCCTCAACACCTGTGCGCTCAAGCTTCTTCTCCAAAGTCGCAAATAGCTCGTTGTCCAGTAGCTCGGCGGATGATGAAGCGCCTACTCATGCGTGCTCAGGCGAAATCGCTGATCTAAAAGCAGCCTGTCTAAGTATGATTAATTACCCTCTTCGCTCGCCAGATGCTGACGTAATTGCAGAACAAGTGAGAGGAGTTACAGGATTAGGAGGGAGAAATCTTGCCATCGTTCTGCGTCAAACATCCTCGAATTCCCAGTGGTATGCCGCCTTGAAAGACCTAAGCTCGGATAAATACCTGAAGATATGGATGAATCGCAGCAAAACGTTCTCCACACAGATCGAAGCTCTTCAGGCATACCTGGATTTTGTAAAGAGGATGAAAGAGGGCTGCAGGTTGTTTCCCATGTCGCGGACGGCGGGCAAGAGCAAGTGATGGTCTAGGGATGAATGAACAACACCCGATAGATGCGAAGTGCCCGCCTAGCAACAAAAGAGCAGCGCAAACTATCATGGGCGGATCTAGGCAGCGCATATTCGATGGAAGACTAATGGTGCGCTAAAGAACCTGGGAAGATTGCGCAAAAGGAATCTCACAGGAGCACTCCGTTAAGGCGTCTGGAAGAATATGACGCAGATACACAATCAAAAAGCTAGCTGCGCGCCGGCTGCGCACTGTCCGTATCATTCTGTATATAAGATAGCTTGCTGGCAAGGCATGTATAGTTACTATAACTTGTAATATTAATACCTAATGGAGGAATTGTTGTCGAAGGCATCTTTTGCCGGTGCATATGCGCGAAGTATAAAGCAGGCGCTGTTCCGTGTTATTTATTAGTCACGCCGCAGTAATTCTCTCATATTGTTAGCTCGTTCGAGTAAATAGGAACATATACCTCGCATGCTAGACTAGGCCGCGTCGCTTTTGCCTTGTGCAGACTCAAGATCCAAGTTGGGGCTGTCTTCAACACCCGAGAGAACTGTTGGGGCGACAACGACAACAATGAAATGCGTATATTGAGGCATGGCTCGGCAGCTTTTGTCACGCTTCCTACCGCACTAGAAATCCTTCCCAGCGTTCTACGAATAGTTTTATGGGCTACTGCGCTCATCGATGAGGATGCTTTCCATTTCTAGCTAATAGCCAACTTCGACACCGCGCTTGCTCGTTAGTACTACTAGCATTGCCCCGCCAAAGGGCACCCTAGCCCGTACCCAGGTGGAGGCAAGCTTAGAACAAACGGAGCGTAGTCGTGACGGCCGCGTCGATGAGCAGGCTAGTACCGTTGATATAACTTGCAGCCGGGCTGCACAAGAAAGCAATAACGTCTGAAACTTCCTCACACTCAGCTGCACGCTTGATAGGAACAACCGCCGAGACCAACCCCCGGACTCTTCTTCCGGTCGTTTGTATCTAGCATTTCACGGCATTTGAGCAACAGATACCCCCAAACAAACGCATTATGCCGGGTGACCCGAAACCTGTTGCCCTTGAAGACGCCCAGGCGTTCCAGCTCGATGGTGTACTGGTACGTATGACGGAGGACGTAATCCTCGGTAGTCCAGATCTGCATATCCCAATGCGACGGATGAGAGTACATCATCGATTTGATCCCTTCGCACCCCGCGAGACGATTCGCGTACCATTCTGCAGGCCGATCCTGTGGCTTGTTCTTCTCACCGGATTCCATGATTTCCTTCGCGGGTTCTAAGACCATCTTCTTGTGCTGTTGCGCTATAGCCACAACGTCAGGGTTTTCGAGGAGAAGGAGGTCCATCTCGGACGTGGAGATTTGGAAGAGCTGCGCGAGGACACCTGGGTTTGCGTAATAATAGCTCGCGATTTTTACGAGAGAGCCATCCTTCTTGCAAAGGGTGGGAGCCGTATCCTCATCTTCATCAGTGCTTGCGCGGATGGAACCCTCGAGGGTCACTGAATCGTCGCTATCGCTCTCGTCCTCATCGTCACTGGCCGCCATGTCGTAGATTTTCTCCCCGCTTTGAGCGGCAATAGTGGGAGATGGGGAATTTTGGGATGTTATCCTCGAATCCTCCATGGAGGAGGCTGACGCTAAGTTATTCGTGGGTGCTACCCCTGAGTCGCCCATGGTCGAGATGGATCGTTCTGATAGAGAAGCCCAGGCGGTGATATTCGCTTTCCGGCGAGGACTGTTGACTGGAGAACTATTAGTTTATGGGCCTTTTGGGGATATCGTCCGGACCGCTTCTGCGCGGCTGATATGCCTCTCTCTCTCACCTGCTTTGCTATTTATTTCTGCGAGTAGGACCTACAACGTGTTAATCAGGCTTCTATTACCTTTCAGCTGTGTTTTGGTGGGAACACACCTTGGAGGCGCTTGTAGGTGAAGGCCCGGCGCGTTGTCTGGCTTGATAGCCGTGCGTATCCTATTTCGAAAGCTGCGGAGCTGAAAAAGGCCTGATATAGCTACTAGGGTGAGGGCGGGCAAAGCGCTTAGGCGGGTCGAAAGCGGAGGGTGGAGGGTCGAAAGTGGAGGGTGGAGGGTGGAGTGGAGGAAAGTTGGGGAGGGGACAGTTATATTTTGGAGGCAGCAAACGGGCAGACGAGCCTCACGTGATTGGTGACGTAATGAATAGTAATTTGACGTCGATAC
Source organism: Darksidea phi (assembly GCA_030770425.1). Taxonomy (NCBI): domain Eukaryota; kingdom Fungi; phylum Ascomycota; class Dothideomycetes; order Pleosporales; family Lentitheciaceae; genus Darksidea; species Darksidea phi. The sequence continues at coordinate 126,530 of JASJFT010000070.1, forward strand.
TGGCGGTGATAGAGCTCTAAGTGAAGGTGAAGGTGGAAGTGAAGTAGGCTACACGAATATGTACTAATGTCTTGGCATTGGGTACGTTACTACGTACCTTAGTACGTATAGCCTAGAATAGGCTATTCGGTATGGCCTATTCGATATAGCGCTAGTCGATCAGATTACACCAGGACTAGCACACGTTCCAAGCACTCAGCACGGCCGTATCGTCCCTTCGAATCGACTAGGTTGTATCCCTTGTAGGATTCTCCCTTATGGGCCTTTTGGGGATAATATCATAGAGAGACCTATATAGAAATGCTCGTATTGGTACCCGTTATAGGCTTCTCCCTTATAGGCTTTTTAAGGATAATATCCTATAGAGGCCCTTAGGTAGACCTATTACTCGATCCAAGTACCTAATCGTGCGTTTATCAGTCCGACGTATATTCTTCGTCGGCGTTGTCTTCGTCTTCGCTTTCTTTCTTACTTGCCCTCTGGTCTTCCGGTTCTGTCGGCCATTCCGAGTCCTCGTCGTCTCTATCCGTCTCCTGAACGCCTAGCTTGGTAAGGCGTCCTCGTTTTTCCCTTACTACCTACTCTCCGTAGTCTTTCTCGAGCGTAGTAATTTTGTGTAGCGAGGTTGGTATCCGCCAAACCCTATATCCGCCGTATACTAGCGCCGCCGGCGGGTATCGTCCTATACTCCAGCTACCATCGCGGTCTGTCATCGTTCGCCAGCGTGTTGGCACTTGAAGTATGTCCCTTTTTGACATTTCGTCCTCATGAGCCGGTACGCCTGATACTATACCCCGATTCTTAATAAGGCTGTCCTAATTAAGGATAGGGACGCCATTTTTAAGAATAAGGATATAGTACTATAGTATATATAATATTATCATAACAATTCTATAATTAGGGGGGGCAGGAACCCTAAATTAGGGGGGTTGGGCCCTAATTAGGGGTGCTCGGAACTGTAGTGTCGGAGCCTACATAATCTGCTTCGTTGTCCTCCTGAAAAACCCATGTCTCACGAAAGCCAATTACGAAAAACTTACTATCAAGTTCGATGTAAAGTGGTACAGAAGCGAGTTCTGAGTGCGGAACGACGGATCGCCTTCTTGGCAGTTTTCATTTCTATAAAGCTGTCGATTCGTATATAAGAACCGCACCACATGGGACCAAACCTCTATATCTTGTATATTCTTCTTTCGTGTTTCAAGATATTCGGAACGACATACTTTTTTGTGTAACCTTTTTGAGTTGTTCCGCGACTTTGACGATGCGATGGCTGCTACTTATTCTATGTCAGCTCTTATCTATGCCACGGAGCGACAGATGTTACAATATATTGGAGCAGGTACGCTATGTGAGCGTTTCATCAAGGCATCCAAAAGAAGGCATCAGTTTTGCTCCTGAAGATTGCCACTTCAGAAATATTTCATAAGGGAGGATGTATGACCTTGTGCTATGACGTTACAAGTTGGAGATGCTTGTAACCTATAGTGATAGTGATAATTTGGAGCTTAGGTGAACGTTTATTGGGCATAGGCTCTAGACTAGATGTATGAGGCGCCCAAAATCGTCTTGTATATAGATCTCTACCACAATGTATATTCTACGGGAATGAGATAGACCTGGCAATAATTGATCGAATGTGTCGTATGTATCTCAAGCTCCAGGAGTGGAATATGTATGTGTATCGAAAATAGATAACTGGGCTTGGTCGTGCACATACTCGATATGCCTTGATGTGAAGTGGATGAACAAATCGGCAGGGTGGCGTCGGGACGGTGTACCCGAGACGCGCTGTTGAGAATAGTGCCATGGTTTCTGAAGACTGGTCGCCTTCAAATTCTGATACTCGAATCTTATGCAGTTTCAGACAGACTTTGATCTCATCATTATAAGCCGGTCGAAAAAAGGCCCACATCGAAACTAGGAGTAAGCCGCCGGTTGACGTGAATGCTATGAGAAACAAGTACCTTCTTCTTAAAGCCGACGTTGCGTGGTCCGACGCTGTTCTTGCTGTATTGTAATCCTCCTATTTCTTGCCTGTACCGGCTGTGATACAGATGCTGTATTTAAGTGTAGGCTCGCTTGAGAGGGGTGAAAATATCTCGATCGGTTTCCGCGCGCAACCGCGACCGAGATTGCGCCCTCGGACAGCGCACTCTTTGTGCTTTCAGTACGCGCCCGCACAGGGTTTTCGAATTTGCTACTGCCGCTCATTATTCGTACAGTATTCCGTAGTCCGCTTATAACGGTAGGGTCGGTGGGCGGTATGGGCCTTCATACTGCTTGCTCATGCTTTGAGGGAAGCCCGTTTCGAAACGCTAAACATGAAGGCTCTCGTCGAGTATGAGGCTGGCGAATCGACATTGTGTCGAGGTTGCAATCAAGTTGGGATCAATGAGTGGCTGTCGCGTTGTGGTCGCGGCAACCGTCCACCAATCAGCGATGAGCTCCTTAGGCGGACTACACCTGGGCACCTAGGCACTACTACAGCCTGTCGTATGTATTACGCATCATGTTCTATCTACTTATTCAGAAAACTCGGGACTATAGAAGAACTTGCTGGTTCCACCCGTCGAAATTAGCATTCCAGACGTGAAGAGCGTCGGAACGAGCTAAGTTGAGCAGCTTCGACAAGCATCGCGGAAAAACAACGGAGTGTTATGTCGCCATAGCGGATTTGCGTGGTAGACATCCCAGTTGTTTCGTCAACTGGCGGGCACGTGAATACGCGCATCGCGGGGACGTGATCGCCTTGGCGTGATCGCCCACTATGTGGTAGCACGCGGTTTCGACAACCACCGCCTCCTCGTCCCGAAGCCATCTTCCCGCACAACAATCGTACCTCTACTTATGCCTAAACGGTCGCGCTCTATTAGCGATGACGCGCCCGATGGCAGCTCCTCCCCGAAGCGCTCGCGCACCGTACGCCGCTTCTCCACCGGCACCCCAACGGTCCTCTTACTCCCCCAACGCCTCTTACTGTCGAGAACCTTACGTGCCATACCTGTCTACCCGAGAACCAGGCTATTTCTTGGTGTAACGATGCCTGCCACGATGACGAGGCCGCCGGAAGCCCTGTTCTGTCGAAAAGGTCCGAAGCCAAACCACCGGCGGTCGACTCCGAACACAAGCTTGCTTTCTACCGCATATACTTGAACCGGGGGAAAAGGCCTCCGAAAGAGCTGTACGACTTCATAGAGGACATGAGCAAGGCCCCGCGTCAGAGCTGTTCCCCCAATGCAGCACGCATCGCGAAGCAACAGAGGACGGCGTCTCGGTTGGCTGAGAAGGACGGCATCAACCTGCTCCTTAACCATCTTCTCTTCCAAGAGGAGAGCACGATCAGGAGCGGGGCGTGCCAAGACTGTCCCGCAAAATCGACATGAACCTCGAGAGGATATACCTGCCGCCGCCATACGATCGGACACTATTCAAAGAATTCGGGCTACTGGAAAAGCCACAGCTAGACACTTCTATTGGCTACCGCACCACCAAAGAGGAGCTCCTCAGCCCAGAGCATGCCGCGCTCAACGAAATGCAGGAGTTTACACTCGCAAAGCGGACCATTTCACCCACACAACACTTCCCCTTCCTTACTGCGCAGTGGAAGAGCCCACGGAACGGCGGCACCATCTACGACGCGAACCTCCAGTCTCAATCCTTAAGAAGATATAATAGTAGGACGTAGGACTATATAGGGTCCGGTATATAATCGTAGCCGGGTCGATAATAATCTAGAAGTCCTTTAATAGAAGTAGACGTAATACCTATTATAAAGTAACTACCGTATTTTATAATATTTTCAGGCGTCTCTACTATAGCACTAGTATTACACTTTTAGGGCTGCTAGTAGTAATAATATAGTAGTATCTAAACTATAAAATCTTGCGATCACGCTAATTAGGGCTTCTTAGCCCTATAGCGGCCGTGAACAGCGGCCGCCTTCCTTCTCTTTCCTGGCATCTTGATTGTAAATAGCATCTGGACTGGACTCCTATCATGTAGACAATACCCTCAGTTGTAACCCTGTCTACTAGAATGACCTCCATCACCGTTGTAGTATCTGCTGTGTCTTTTCCTTTCTCTTTCGCTGTACGTGTGCGTGTACGATACTACAACGTCATCATGTCTGCGGTCTTCCATGGAACCAGATTCAACGTCCAGTACTGTTGTGAGTTGATTTTCGTCGGGACTCGCGAACGGGAAGCAGTCGGGTTGTATACCTGTTTGTTGAATGTTGGTAGTTATTGTCGAAATGGTTGCTTCTTCGGTGGCACCATGGCTGTTCAGGGCTTGCTCCAGTTCATGGCCGTGTTCGTTTGAAATCGGCTCACTTCCTGCAAATGACGGTCCATCAGCAGCAGGTAACGTTTCTAATGAGGGCGCCTCCTCAGGTCCGTTTTGTTCCTGGCTGTCAGAGTTTTGCTCCGAAGTAATGCTGCATCCATTCGACGCTAGCTCTGTTCCTATCAGCTCTACATCATGTTCAAGAAGTGGTGCTGCGCTCTCATTGATGGGCTCGGGTAGAAAGTACTTCCTGGCGCAAGAGTAGAGCACTCGCAGGAGACAGGCCAGGCCAATCAGGAAGGGAATGATTTGTCCTGGAGGTGTGATGGAGCTAACCCCGTCAATGTTGTTCCAGCGAATGCATAACTCGGTAGCAGCAATGATGATGCTTGAGACAATGATGTTGGAAACTGTGTTGTACAGATGGTAGAAGTTGGCTCGGGCCTGAGAAACACTGTGACATTATTACTAAGCTGGCTTTCTAGTATACAATGGGGTTTGTAACCAAATAGAAAAACCGGTACGTTCTCTTTTAAACATGATGAAAAAATAGTCAGGATGAGAAAAAGGCTAAACTAACCTTTTAGGTTCGCTAAGACGATTGTATAGTTTCGGTAGTGTCCTCGAGGCTAGAGGAGTATATCTCAGGAACATTGAGACAGACCTTAGCACCAAAAAAGTGAGATAAAGTCCAATATTGACAGCCCTGAAAATTTCGTTGTGAAGATCCACTTTGTAGAAGATAAACCCGAAGCGAGGACATGTTGATGGTAAAGACAAGGGAACACGCATCGTCCAGAACCAAAGTTGAAACACACAGACGGTGCTGAGGATCAGATTATCCCACAACATAAGCAGAGGGCCTGTTGATGCACGAGAGAGGTTTCTGTGGAACAGGCTTGGATCCCAACGAGCATTGAAGCCGATTAGGAAACGCCAGAGTAAGATGAATACTCCGCTGAGAGTCTCGCCGAACGTGAGTAAGAGGGTGATATAGATTTCGATATTGTCCAGATCCGGGTGCCCATTTGTCTGCATGATCAAGGCAACAAATGATGCCGCTGTGAAGAAATGAATCGCGAGCCTGGTGGCGGGTATTTCCTTGGGGCATACATCGCTGGCGATGATAGCTGCAAGCCATTGAAGGTATAGGCCGACTCGAATACCCTTACCGTAGAGGTCTGGGTTGCCTTGAATTATGCAGTCAACATCCATGATCCGAAATAAAAATAAATGGAAGTGTCTAAAGACGAGACTGTAGAGGAGATCGCGGTAATCCACTTAGTTGGTCTGAGAGTCAGATGTTATAGGGAAAATTGTAAGCAGTTATGAGCGCGCAATAGGGCACCACGCCTGGCCGGGTCGCAACCTAAAGTACTCGGCGACGCGGGAAACTCGGGTGACTCATCCGACAAGTTAACGTGTCTTACCAGTAAGGATAGCCGACCCGCTCCGGCCATACAAGGGGGGAGTATGAACGGGCTGACCCGAGGTTCGGTGGTAAAAGGCCCGTGTATAGAAGCTGTGAGAATTAAATACCTTATTTTATAAGCGTTTTACTAGTACTTAGAGGTACTAAATTCCGCCCTATTCTACTATAATACTAAAAATATCTAATTATTATCTTATATATTAAGAATATATTTAGATATAAACTCTTATTAAGAAGAATTATTAATTATAAGGGCGCTAGCTCTATACTACTAGGCCGACTAGCTAAAAGATATAGTACTTAGTATCGGTAACGATACTAAGGGTATTTATAGAATAATATATATACTAATACGAAGGTATTATAAGGTAGACTCGCTTAGTCTACTAGACTAAGCGAGGCGTATAACTAATATCGGCGTAATATTAATATAAAAGGTTTATATAAAGGTTTAAAATTCTTTACTTTATTATTATAAATTATTAAAATATTTCTATAATATTATTAAAGTTTTAAAATTATTACTTATTATTATTTCTTAATCTTTAGAGATATAAAGCTAAAATCTAAAAATTATATAAATAGATATAATCTTCTATTTAAGTTATATAAAGAATTAGATATATTATCTTATATAATTTATATATATTACTTATTTATACTATTTACTTTATTATAAAATATATTAAAGAATAAGTTTTCTAATTAAAATTAAATAATAATATTTAGATATTAATAAAATAAATTATTATTTCTTTAGAATATAATCTATTTAAAAGATATATAAGATTATTAAGTTAATATTAAGTATTCTACTCTTTTTATATATAGTTTATTATTAAGTAGTTTATTATAATATAGAAAATTAATATTATTAAATAAACTATTTTACTTTTTATTATCTTAATATAGGATTTAAGTTAAGATTAATAGTATATTTATTATACTATTACTTTTTCTAATAGGTTAAGATTAAGTTAATAAATTATTAAATAGGGTCTAGGTCTAATAGATTATTTAACCTCGTTTAGGGTTTATACTTAAGATAGAAAAGAAGAAGTAAAATAAGTAGATAATAGTTTAATTATATTAATAGATAAGGATTAATCTAGATTTAAATTAACTATAAGGGAAGAAAACTATTTAAGAGATTCGTAATTATTATATATTAATTTAGTTTCCTTAAATCTATAGGATCTATAGCTCTATACTCCTATAGATCTATTAATCTATAAATCTATAGATCTATAGGATCTATATTCGCTAAGGCTTATAGATCTATAGATCTATTATATAACTATCTATTCTTTAATTATAAGATCTATATCGTATTTCTTATTAGAACCTATAATAGATTTTACCTCGAATATTTCTATTAGTTATTATTTTATAGTTCGTATATAATTTATAATACTATTTCCCCTCTCTAAACCTTTAACTTAGAGGTTATTCCGAATCTAGTATTTAGCTATATTAATATTAGCTTAGAATCTTTCTAAATTATATCTTTCTTCCTCTATAATTTCTTATAAAACTAAAGAATATTTTATATTTACTAACTATATTAGTCGTAATAGTTCTAAAATATTTCCCTATTCTTAGTATAGTAGACTAGAGATATTCTACGTTATTTCTTCTAATAAAAATAAATATTATAAGGCTTATATTCGTATAAATATATAAAATTCTTACTAATTATTTAGAATTTCTATAGTTAAGTATCTATTTTTAACTATAACTTATATATATAGGCTTATATATATTAAGACGATTCGTTAACTATTTATAAAAGAAACTTTAAGCTTAGTTATAGGTAGTTAAAGAGTATTATAAGAAACTACTTTATTATATAGCTAAATTTAGTTAAGAGTTATCTAATATATAGATAAAGGTCTAATATTTAAAAAAATAAAAAGAGTTTTTTAATAAGAAGGTAGCTAGATAATCTTATACTCTTAAGGCTAAACTTAATACTAAGAAGATAAAGCTCTATTAACTAGAATAGTAAGAGGATTTAAAGTCCTCTCTAGTTATATAAGATACTAATTATAGTATTATAAATAATATTACTCTTTTTAGTTTATTAAATATCTTTTATCTTATTAAAGATAAGATTAACTTTTTTAACTTACTATAAAGTAAATTTATCTTATCTTTTAATTTTCTTTAGGATTATAGTTTTAGTACTTTATAAGCTTCTTAAGATAATTAAGATTATTTTTAGATTCTTAGATTTATTTCTATAGGTTTTCTTTTTTATCTATTCCTTACTATTTAATTAGATAGTAGTTTTTTCTATTTTTAACGTTATTATCTAGAATTTCTTCTACTTTTTATTCTTTATTATTTTTACTATATATATCTACTTTATATACTACTAGTCTAGTATTTTATAATACTTTTTTTAATAAGTTAATATAGAATATAGAATAGATTTTTATTTATAGAAATAATCTTAATTAGTAGTTTATAAATAAGATTTATTTTTTAATTTTATAAAGACTAATTTTAGTATAGTCTAGTTTACTATTAGATTACTTATTCTTAATATTCTTTCGTAGTAACTATACCTTTTCTCTCTCTTTAAAAGTAAGTACTTCCTTTTACTTTTTATTATAGTATTTACTTATTCTATTTTAAAGGAATTTTATATCTTCTCTAAGCTATTAGTATATTTATAGAATAATTTTTACTATTTCTTCTTTATTTTAACTATAAGACTAAAGTTATCTAGATTTCTTATATATTTTTAGTTTAATCTTATAGTTTATAAAGAAGGGTATTATCTTTATTATACTATATTATAAATTATTATATATAAATTATACTATAAGTAAAAGTATAATCTAATTATTCTAGTAGTAGTTTAGATAATATCTAAGGTATTATTCTATTATTTAATTTATTTATTTAGTTAGTCCGTCTATTTATAGATAATAGGTAGTTAATATACTATATTTTATTCCTAGTTTAGCTATAAGAGTTTATTAAAACTTTACTATAAACTTAATATCTCTATTTAAGATAATCTTATTTAGTATTCTATATTTATTAAATATATATTTTAGTAGAATATAAGCTAGTTATTCTACTATATTTCCTTTATTTATATATAGGATAAAGTAAACGTACTTCGTAAGCTTATCTACTACTACTAGTATAGTATTATAAAATACTTCTATTATTAGTTCCTTTAAATATAATAATTATATAATAAAGTCTATTATTATAATCTTCTATAGTCCTTTTATATTTTTTATTAGTTATAATATTCTATAGGGTATATATCTAGTATATTTATTATAGTAATAATCTATATATTCTAAAAGTATCTAGATAACTAACTATCTTATATATAGAAAATAGTATATTCTTATTAGTTATTTAAGGATTTTCTCTATTTCTTAATATCTATATACTAGTACTTCGTAGTATTATCTAATAAATTCTTTTTATATTATCTTAGATATATAGACTTTTTAGAATATATAAATAATTCTATCTTTTTCTTAAATTACTTCTTAAATTTTATTTTATTCGTCTATTACTTCTATAGTAGCTATACGAATCTATTAGATCTATTTATTCTCTTTTAGTTTAAGTATTATTTCTTATATTTCTACTAACTTTAGATAATTATAAGTAATTATTCTATCTAACTATAGTTTAAGGATTATCGTATTAGGTTTCTCTATTTCTTAGTAGTTAGATCTCCTACTAAGCGCGTCTACTTATTTATTTTCTAATCTCTTAGTATATATAATCCTAATATCGTAAGTCGTAAGGGTTTATACCTATTATATCTATCTTTTAATTAAAGATTTATTTATTAAGAATTCTATTAGATTCTTATAGTCTATATAAATTATAATAGAGTATTTAGATTCCTATAGATTAAATCTCTATTCCTTTAAAACTTCGATAATTATTAGTAACTCTTTATTATAAATATTATAATTAAGTTTAGCTAGTAATATCTTTTATAAGAAGTAGTATACTAGTTTAAGATTATCTTTATTATCTTTCTATAATAGTACTACTCCTATTATATAGTCTAATATATCTATTTTAATAATTAATAGTTCTTTAGAATTATATATCTTAATTATAGATTCTTTAGTAAATTATTCTTTAATCTTCTTAAAGACTTATTAATATTCTTCCTTCTATTTAAAAGACTAGTCCTTTTTAGTAAACTATATAAGGGGTACTATTATTATACTTTATTATAGTATTAATTTTTAATAAAAGTTATAGAATCTTAGGAATAATTATAGCTTCTTAAAATTCTTAGATATAGACTATTCTTTAATTTTCTTAATTTATTTCAAATCTACTTTAATTTCTTCTAGTTTAATAATAAATTCTAAAAACTTTATTTCTTATATATAGAATTTATATTTTTATAGATAAAAATATAATTATACTTTCTTAAGTATCTATAGAATCTTCTTTATATATTCTTTATATTCCTTTTTTATTTCGAAGTAGATTAAAATATTATTAAGGTATATTATTATAAACTAGTTAAAGTAATTTTATAAAATATTATTAATCTATTCTTAGAATATCGCGAGTATATTAATAAGTCTAAAAGGTATTATCTAGTATTTATATAGTCCTTTCTTAGTTCTAAAAGCTATTTTCTATTCTTTACTTTTCTTAATTTAGATTTAGTAGTATATATTTCGAATATCTAGTTATATAAACTATTTAGCTTTTTTTAGTTAATCTTATATCTTAAATATTAGAGATAAGGAATACTAGTTTTTAATTATAATATTATTAAGTATTTAATAATTAATATATAATTATAGTTCTAAGGTATTCTTCTTAGATATAAAGAGAACTAGGTATTCTATAGATAAATTTAAATATCGAATATATCTTTTTATAAGGTTCTCTTTAAGATATTTTACTATAATAACCTTCTTATTTTCTATTAGCTTATAGATTAATCCGAATCTTAGAGTCTTTCCTTCCTAAAGTAGAATTATATAGTTCTAGGACTAGTACTAAGGTAAGCTTTCTTTAAGTTCTTAAAATAACTTTTTCTATTTCTTATAGTATTCTAGAATACTATAATCTTCTTTAGTTATATTAACCTTTTCTTATAGAAATATTACTTATTAATTTAACTATTAAATATATAGATTAGCTTCTTATAGTTATAGTATTCCTAAGATTATATCCTAATCTTCTAATATCTTAATAATATCGAGTATCTTATTCTCCTTCTTCTAGTTATATAGCCTAAGTTTATCTTTAGTTTTATATATTATAGGTTTATTAAAGGGTTCTTCTTTAATAGTATATATAATACTAGGGTATTATTTCTTCTATTAAGAAATTCTCTTTTATTAGATAAAGTTCTTATTAATAAAGTTCTATATAACTCTACTATTAATTAAAGTAGTAATTATTTTTCCTTAATAAGTTCCTTAGATATAGATATAGTTCTATTCTTTAGTTCTTTAAATTCTTATTTTCTTTAACTAATATTTTATATTAATCTTAGTCTAAATATATTTTAGATATTTATTTTTTAAATATTTATACTATAGTCTTCCTAAGATATAGTTTAATAGTAGAAGTAGTTCTAATATAATTCTAATATATCCCTTTTATTACTAATTCTCGAATTATTACTATCTATATACTACTTCTAGTATAACTACTTAAATAATCCTTTTATTATAGTCTTTTTACTAGGTAGTAGTTATTTTTTAATTTTACTTTCTTATAGAGTCTATACTCTTTTTATACGTATAAGATCTATATAATCTTAAAGTATACTAGATATCTTATTTTATATTATAGATTATTTTTTAGATTAATCTTATATCTCTAATTATTATATTTTATAAAGGTTATTCTTATAGGAATCTACTATTTAATTACTATATACTATAGTTATTCTTTATTAACTATTTTTATAATATACTATATTTTCTTCTAAGTTTCTTAATTAAGTATAAAGTCTATAATAATAAAATTTTATTTAATCTATTATTTAAAATCTTTAAATAGTCGATATATTAGATAAGATCTAGACTATTCTTTATAAATCTCTTATATTATAAAAGATATTATAGTTTTCTTTATAAACTATAAGGCTCGAGTATATATTATATTAAGTTCTAATACTAGTCCTATTTCTTTCTTTAATAGTCGAATTATTTATAGGTATCTAGTATTCTTATATATTATAACTAGATTTTTATCTTCTAATTCTAAGGATTTATTATTATTATTAACTATTTATAATAATATATCTAGGGTATTATTAAAGTCTTTCTACTTTATAAATAAGCCTTTCTTAAGTACTTCTTCTTATATTTCTAATAAGAATAAAACTCTCCTCTAAGACTTCTAAGTTATAGCTACCTATTATTTCTATAATTAATAGTTAATATTTAACTTAGCTTTATAGTATATCTTATATTAGTCGCGTATATAAATCGTTTAATATATAATATTATATTTTTATATTATAGCTACTCTATCCCTCTTATCTTACTAAGTATATTAGGGTTTTTTCTTTCTTTAATCTAATCTATAGTCTTTTACTAGATATTCTTATTTCTTATATTTAAAGTATACTCGTTTTTTATAGAGCTTTTATTTCTTAAGATTTTATTTCCCTTTTTTAGGCTCTAAACTAGTCCTTAGGACTATTACCTCTAGTTTATAGTATTTTTCTTCCTTCTTCTTATAGAATTTAATCTTCTCTTTTCTTTTTATATTCTAAAGATAGAGGTTATTATTATATTATAACCCTATATATTCGTTTACTAAGTTCTAGTATTAATCTCGTATATTTAATTACGTATAGTCGTACGGGATTTATATATATAGATTACCTTCTTAGTAATTTACTACGTACAAAGCTTCGTATAATTCTTCTAGATAAAAGAGGCTTTTATCTAAAGTCCCTTTAGTTAATTATAAATTATTATTTAAATTAAATTATTTTATTCTTTCTATTTCGTACGTACGTATATATACTCTAGCTATTTACTTAATTAAATTCTTATAGTCTACTATTATAAACTATAGGCTATTTAATACTAATTAGTAATTAAATTATATAATAGAAGCTAATAAATTACTATAACGAGCTTCTACCCTATATAGTAAAATCGTAAATTAGTAAGAGTAAAGACGGAGATCTCCTAGACTACTCTAGACTCTATTTTAAACCTATTCTATATAGAAAGTAGAGGTTAAGTTAATAAGTATTATATACTAACTCTATCTTATACGTCTATATAGAAAAGGAGATTAACTTCTTTTATATAAAAGTAAATAGCTAATAAATTAATAAATATATTACCTACTTTTATATAATAAGAATACGATAGTATAGCTATTATACTAACCTATATTATATAAATATAAGCCTATAATTTATATCTATATATTACTTAAATATAATTATAACTTCTTTCTAAATACTATTATACGAACGTAAGCCTATAATCTATCTATTTATCTATTCTCCCCCTTCTACTATCGTATAAACGTAGAAGTAATACCGACCGATTAAACTATAGTATTAAAACGAACTATCTAACCCCTACTAATAGAGGATAAGGAAGAATCCTTATTCTCTATATAGGAATAAGAACCCCTACTACTATCGTCGTATATAAAAGGGAAAAGACTAATAATAAGAAGGAATAATACTTTATATAATAAATACTCCCGTAATATAAATATCTTAGTAGTAATACTAAAGTATAAGGTTAATTCTTAGTACTAGACTAATAGGATTAACCTTAATAATATTAATACTAAATTAAAAGAAGATATTATTTAGTTTAACTTATATACTAGATACGTACTTACTAAACTATATATATTAAGTAAAGTAAAAGAAATCTTTATATAAAGCTTTCTAAAAGACTTTTAAGACTAGATTATTAGTTATTAGAACCGTACTAATTATATATTTAAGAGAGAGCTTAAGTTTATTCTTAAGGAGTAAGGTATATACCCTATTTTAAATTCTAAAGCTACCTAATTATAGAAGTTATATAATATTACGTACTAGAACTTTAGTATTAAGAGTTCTAGATTAATATCTCTTAAACTTATAGTCTATAACCCGTACGATAATATAAAGAGAGAACTAAGTCTTAAAAAGAATAGAAAGAATATCTAATAAGGTCCTTTTTCTTTTTCTTCTCTCTAGAATACCTGGTAGAGTCCTTAACCTTTAAGGTATATACTTAAACCTTTATATAATACTATCTTACTATAGTAAAAAGTAATATTTATCTATCTACTATATAAGCCTTCTTCTTTTATATAGAAAGCCCTAGTCCCTCTACTAACTATATAGCTACCCTATTAATTAGTCTTAATACTAATATATAATCCGTACGAACTCCTACTAATTTAAGAATATATTAATATACCCCTTTTACCTAAAAAGCTTATCTAATTCTAAAAGGTATAGAGAAAGGCGAATAACTATACTAGTAAACTATATAATATTCTTACTAATAAGGTATAAATTTTTATTAAACTATATAGATACCTTAAGATTTATAAGTTCTAATACTTAAATATCTTTCTAGATATTCTTAAGGGTTATATAAATATCTATTATCTAATAATTATTAGTTCTAGTTAAACTTAGAAGTATCTATATAAAGTGTTTAATAAATACTTTAATATAGATATTAATTATAGCTAATACTATACTAACTAGACTATAATAATATTTATATAGGTAAGATAAGAGAATTCTAATAAGATACTATATAAGGTATTAGAAGCTATAATTAATAAGCTAACCCTTATATAATAAGTACTTAGTCTATAGTTCTATAGGAAAATATAACTTTATATAGTAGTCCTCTAAGTATATTATAAATACTATAAGCTAGAGTAAGCTTTACTCTTATTAAAGATAACGTATAAAGAATTATTTAGTAACCTTTAATTAGTACTATAAGTCTTACTTAATTAATAGAGTAATAACTAATATATCTAAAACTTATATAATACTTTCTATATTAACTAATAGTATAACTTATATTACCTAGTATAAGATAGACTACCCTAGTATAGACGATTCTAACTACGTAGTAGACTATTTACTATATAAGAAAGAGATAATAATACTAAACTAAGAAGAAAGAGATACTTTATTTATTATAAAGAAGATTACTAGTTATTAAATTATAATTATATAGATCGTTCTAGAGCTAGAATATAGTATATTATATCCTTTAAAGATATATACTACTAAGCGCGCTTATATAATAAGATAGCTACCTATATTATAGACTTTAAAGAACTTTCTAATAATAATATAGATATTATATATAAGGATAATAGTAAGGGATCTAAAGAAGATATTAAGAAAAGTAAACGTATACTTAACTATCTTACGTTAGTAGTATATCTTTATTATATAACTAGCGAAGATATTTATAGAATTAATAAAGATTATTAATTTTAGACTAACTAATTTTTTCTTAAAGACTATTACTATACGATATACTAAGAAGAACTATAGGATACTAACGTCGTATAAATATCGACTATTAAAAAAGTATAACTTAAGGTATATATATATAAGAACCCTTATATAAAAGTTAACTAAATACCTTATAATATAACTATTAGCTTTAACGAATAGAATTTAATAACGTCTTTAGAAACTATATAAATTAAGAATCTAATTAGAATAGTTACCTATTATATCTTAAATACCCTAATACCCTTCCTACTATTACTAGTAGATACCGACCGACTAGGAGTCTATTTTAATAACGTCCTTAATTATATTATATAAAAGGATAAAATAACTATTCCTATTATACGTAAATAGGGCTATCTATTCTTTAATATTAGTCTAGTAGATACTACGTCGTTCTTTATAGAATTAGAACTATATTAGCTATATTACTATTTTAACTACCCTTAAACGGAGCGACTATATAATCTACTTATAAATACTAGCTATAAAGTAAACCTATTAGTACTAGAATAGATTATAAAATTCTATTACTTCTACTAATCGTATAGATCTATACTAAAGAGATTTAAGTTTTTAATTAAGGATAATATCTATTTTAATTATAAGATAATTATTAACGTCGTATAAATTAGTAGAAAGAATATCCTATATATAATTAATACTAATACTTCCTTCTAAGTAGCTATATTCCTAAAATTACTTTCTATATAAGATACTTAAGATATACTCTATATATATTAGATTAATATATACTAAAAACTACTAGACTATATTATATATAACCTAGATATAAATTTTACTTTAGAAGAATTTAAAGCTTATATAAAGATTATTAGAGTAGAATACTAATAGATACCTATTAAAGTATATTAGACTATTAGTAAGATAGAATATATATATATACCCTTAAAACGTATATTTAATATCCTTAAAGCTAAACTTAGTAATTATATATTAGATAAATTACTTCTTTAGATAGTAGTTAAAGCTCTAAATAATATAGTAAGTCTAAATAGTATTATATCTATACTACTCGTCTTTAGTATATATTCTTAAGTTAATATAGATTCTTCTCTATCTCTAAATATTATTAAACGCGTTAATATTATATAAAAGGTTATTAAAATAATTCGAGTAGAATATATAAAGTTTAATATTAACTATATACTAAATATAAGGAACGAACCGTTATATAATATCCTTAATCTTTCTCTTAAGATAGAAGTTATAATATAGAGAGAGAAGAAAGGTTAGATAGATCTATATAAAATTATAGGAATTAAAGATAAAGATATTATTATTTATCTAGATAATAGACTACTTATTATATAATATATATAAGTTAAGAAATACTATTATAAATAGACCTCTCTATATAAAACTAATAACTAATTAAGTAAAAATATTAATTTTAATAAACCTACTCTAGTTTAAGTTAAATAACTATATATAAGAAAATACGGAAGATTAAGAAAAGAAGAACCTCCTCCCGTATAAGTTAAAGAATTAAAGAAATAAAATAAAGATAGACCTTAAAGGAATTTCGTATAAATTATAGATACTTTTCTAATCTAGAAGGAAAAGAATAATTATAAATTAGTAGTTAAACTCTATATAGATAGTATTATTAATATACCTAGAGTACTCTTTAAAGAATTAGACTATATAGAGGTAAACGCGTTTATTAGTAATAGAATCTTCTAGATTAAGTAATTTAATCCTATTAAGTACTCTAGTTAAATCTTTAACCTTTACCTTATATAAGAGGTTAAAAGGAAGAATATATAACTATATAAAAAGTCCCGACTAGTATTTATAGAATATTTAGATAAGGAGAAGAAGACTATTCTTATTTAATCTCCGACGATCTAGAAGATAAGCTAATAACTAATTCTAGCTATTAGAGTAGTATTAATAGTATTATATAGTATATAGTATAAGCTTAGGAATATTACCTAAGCCTATATATAATTAACTAATAATCTTCTTTATACGCTATATACTAGACCGCCTAAGGATATCTAATACTTCTTTCCTCTAAACTTAATCCTACGAGTAGTAAAGTCTCTATATAGTATAGTAGAATTAGAGCTATACTAGTTTAAGATATACTATAACTACTATAAAGAAAAACTAAAAATATAGATTTTATCGTATAATCTATACTTACTAGTTATATATAAAGGTAAAGATATCTTTAGAATTATAAAAATATAGATAGATAATACTCTTAGTACTATTATACCCTAGTTCTTATAGAAAGAGGAGAAGATACTATACTTTACTAATCTTTATATAAAACTAAAGACTATTCTAGTAAAAGATTAGCTACTAGAGTTTAACGGTAGTAAGGTTACGTATAAAGATAATAGAAAGATTATCCTACTCTAGAGAGAATAAGCTAAACTTCTTTATACGATTAATCTAATAGTATAGAATACTATCTAATAGTATATCGAGTAGCGTATATAAGGTATTTATATCGTCTTAGTATATTAATCTAAAGTAGTTTTTAATATATTAATTATTATATAGACTATCGAGCTATTATCTAGAGATATTAAAGTACTTAATATATAAATTAAGTAGTAAATAGATAATATAGATCTTAGACTAATATATATACTAATTAATCTAAGTCGTATAAAGCTATTTATCTTTACTAATAGTTTATTTATAAATAATAAGGATTTAAGCTTATAACTAGAATTTTTAATTATACTAACTAATAAAGCTTATATAAATAATAGTAATAAATTCTAACTATATAGTAATATTATATATTAAAATTCTATTAAGTATAAGTAAGTTATATAGAGTATATTAGCTAGTAAACTATATAGTATAGTTAGTAGATTTAATTATACTATTATATTAAGTACGACTTTATACTAAATCGTATATAACCTTAATCTTTTAGTAATTCTAGTAGTAATCTATACTAATTTAAAATTACTATATAATTACCTTATTAAGTTAGGTATAATAAACGAGAAGAGGCTTATAATTAATATTATATCCCTTTATAAATTATATAAGAAATATAAAATTAATAAGATTTAATAGATTAATAGTAAAAATAACTTAGTAGATACCTTTATAAAGAAGATAGCTAATATATTACTAGTATAGCTTATTTATACGAATAAGCTTATAGTTAGTATTAAAGTATTTATTAATTAGCTTAACTAATATACGGATATAATTAGTCTTATATAAAACTAAATTATATACTTAACTATTTATTTTTTTTTCTCTTCTTTTTCTATCTTCTTTTTATTACTATAGTTTATACGAAGTATAATTATTTTTATAAAGTATAAACTTTTTTCTATCTATCTTAGTTAATTATAAAAGAAAAATAAAGGAAAAATAAAGGAAATCCTCTCTTTTACCTCCTTCTATCTTTCTTCTACTTCCTTCTACTTCTTCTCCTCCCCCTAGATACTTATACCTATTAATTATAGTTTTTATAGTAGTTATACTAAATTCTATACGACTATTATATATACGAAGTATAAGTACTACCCTAGAAACTAGGTACTATATAGTACTTAATAAAGGACTTAGTACCTCTTATTATACGACGATACCTCTTTTAGTAAAATATCTTAAGAGTATTACTATAGCTTTATATAAGAATTATATAAAAGTATCTCTTCTTTTATATAATTTTTATAATAAACTTCTAAATATTTATATTTAGGGTTACTCGTAACTTAACGTTATATAAGAGTATTACTACTATAACCTTCTTATTATTTTAGAAATATTAAAACTCTTTATATAAAAAAGGGGGAGATACTTATATTAATATAAAGACCTTATATAAAGGCTTTACTAGTAGACTATCTAGTAGATAGAAAGATAGAGAGGTAAGTTAATATAGTATATATAATAAGACCTTAAAAAGAGATACTAGAACTACTAATACCTATATTAATAGTACTAGTAGACTAAGTAGGAATAAAGGCTATTTCGTATAAAGAGGTTTCGAAATTTAAGATTTTTAAAGTTTTACTAGGAATTAGTATTCGTATAAAAAGAAAGAAGAGCTAAACTAAAAGAAATAAACTATATAGAGAATAGTAAGATTTAGATTTAAGAAAGAAAAGTTATAAAGAGAAAGATTAGCCTCCTATCTATACCTATTATCTACTTTAATCCGTTTACTTACTATCCTCGATCTATTTATTCGTTATCCTTAATCTATTTACTTAATTCCTCGAGTCGTTTACTTATTATAAATAGAAATATAATTTATAAACTACTCTTCTTTCGTATAATTTAATTTTACTTTTACTTTCTTTTTATATAAAAAGAGATACTATAAAACTATTCTTACTACCCCTCGTATAAATACTTAATTATTTAATTCTAATCTATAGGTAAACGCCTACTATTTTATAATTAGTTAAATTAGTAATTAGAATCCTATTATATAATATTATATAATATAGTATAAATAGATTTCTTCTTTATATAAAGAAAAGCTATACTAACCCCGTTTATATAGCTTTACTAATAAACGAATTAGTAGGTATCTAACGATTAGATCTAACTAAGACTACGCCTTATTCGCTAGTAGTCTAATCGTACTAATAGAGGGTTAATATCTATTACTAATAGATATAATATTAGTAGTTAAGGTTAGTAATTAGTTTTATACGAATATAAGAAGGGAAATATAAGATTAATATTTATATAGAAAAGTTCGGATAGAATATTAGTACTAGAAAAGAAAAAGTTACTAGTATTTATTTACTAAGTTCTAGTACTAATCTTATATATTTAATTATATATAGTTATACGGGATTTATATATATAGATTACCTCCTTAGTAATTCGCTACGTACGGAGCTTTGTACGATTCTTCTAAATAAAAGGGACTTCTATCTAAAGTCCCTTTAGTTAATTATAAATTATCGTTTAAATTAAATTATTTTATTCTTTCTATTTCGTACGTACGTATATATACTCTAGCTATTTACTTAGTTAAATCCCTATAGTCTACTATTATAAACTATAGGCTATTTAATACTACGCGAACTATAGGATATAGAATATCTTAAGAAGATTAGAAGCTAAGATAAAGACTTAGTTAGTAATCTAATATTATATAATAATAATCTATTTAATCTATATCTTAGCGAATAGAGTAAATAGAGTATAACTAATAATAATCTACTTAATCTATACCCTAGTAAATAGAGTAAGTAGAGTAAGGTAAGAAAGAATAGATATAAGAGAGTAAAGAGTCTCTTAGACTTTCTATTTTAATTTCTTATAGTTAATTCTCTTTAGTTTACCTAATATTTATAAATAAGATTAAATCTTTTCCTAAGTAGTTATTCTAGTAATAGAATTTATTAACTTAATCTTAATCTATTAAAATTTAATAGTATAATAAATATATTATTAGCCCTAATCTAAATTCTATATTAAAGTACGTATAATATATAATATATTAACTACCTTAAATTTAGGTTATATTAAATATAGTAATTCTATCTAGCTTATATAATACTTCTAAAGAAAGTATAATAAAAGCTTTAATAGTAGATCTAGCTACTTTCGTTTAGTAATAGGTAGCTTAGATAGTAGAGATATAATAAGCTATAGTATTACTATAAGAAGTACTATAATAGATAAAAGTAGAATTTAATAAGAAAGTAAAAATTAAGATATCTAAAAGATATAATAGTAATAAGAAAGGTCTAAAGCTATTTCTTATATAGATAAACCTATACTATTAGTTTAACTCTATTATATTTACTACTAAGTAAGATAGAATCCTTATAGTAGATATATATATAATAGAAAAGATAGTAGTATAGATATAACCTTTAGTTAATAATTATATAGCTAATAAAGAAACTCTAAATAAGTAATATAATAAAATAAAAGTAGTATTTATAAATTAGAACTTTTTTAAGAAATAAATATATATAGTCTTTAGAAATATTAATAAAGTCTAGTAAGTAGAGTATAAAATTTAAAAGCTAAAATAAATAAAGTTAGTAAGAGTCTATACTACTAAATTTAAATAACTATAATATAAAATTAATTAAAATAATACTCCTCTTATAGTTATATACTATAATAAACTTAAGAAAGTAATTAAGAATAAGCTATCTAGACTTAAAAGACTAGATAATCTAGTAGAATTAATTAAGATAATAATCTATATTAATAACCGACTATATAAATAAGTACTTAAGAAATAAGATACTATAGAACTAGTTAAGGTCTATAAAAAGAAGTAGTTAACTCCTAAGTATAGATTTTATAGGAACTATAATAAAATAGATATTAATATAGTTTAAAAAAAGAAATATCTAAAGAATAAGAAATATAAGTAAGGTAAGAAGTTATAAAAAGTTCTAATAAATAAGATAAAATAATAACGAGACGAAAAAGTATATCTATACTATAGTATATAGGAATACTTTACTAAGAAATATAATAATAAAAAAAAGAATATAAGTAGTTAGGAGGATACTAAGTATATAAATATAATTAGATATAATAAAGAAATAAAGATAAAGTCTAACTTAATATCTAAAATATAGTATAATACTAGTAGGTAGAATAAGGTTGAAGAAGTTTTATAATAATAAAAAGACCTAAAGCTTAAGATAGAAGAATTAATACTCTTAGAGCTAAGAGAAGTAGCTATAGAAAATATTTTTTAATAACTAGCTTATAATAAGTATTAGATATATAGAACTAGTTAATATATTATAAAATACTATACTAGAGAGGTAGAGCTAGTATATATTACTAACGATTAAGATTAATAGATAATAGACTAGGCCTTAAAACTTTAAGGACTAGAAGGCTATAGGGCGATATAGAATCGAGATAGTTTAGATTATAAGAATCTACTATTTATATAGTATATAGGGGAATATAAATATTATATATAATAAAAAAAAGAAGTTATAATATTTTCTAAAGACTATCTATATATATACCTTTAGAATAAGGAATACCTAATAGTAGAATACTATCTCTATAATTATAATAACTAGGTTAAAGAATATAAAGAATAGAGATAACTAGAATAAAATAGCTACTATAATAATAAATATAAAAAATACTTTCTAATAAAATATACTTTAGAATAATAGCTACGTAGGTCTACTAGAGTAGATATTAAGGACTATAAATAAGATATTAACTATAGAATTATATATAAAGAATCTAGCTATAAGATCTTATATTAGATATATTATAAGAGAATATATATTCTATACCTAGTATAAAAGAAACTTATAATTAAAAGAAAAGAAGATATCTTCTATTAAAATCTTAAGTAGAAGGAATATCTTATAAAGTAGTACGAGTAATATAGTTATCTAATATAGAATAGGAATAGTTCTAAGAATTTAAAGATTAGTAGATAGCTAAGGGCTCTAGGTATATAGTAGGGATACTATAATACCTAGAATAATAAGATAAATATAAAGCCCGTTAATTAGAATATACTATTATTAGATAAAGACTATAAAGAATTATAATAGATACCGAAATAGAAAATATTATATAGAATTAGAAAAGAAGAAGATCTAAAGTTAGAATAGTTAAGTAAGTCGTCCCTTTAATAAAAAATCTAAAAACTAGAGGATATCCCTAAAGAATAGAACCTCTATAATAATAAACTAAAAAACTAAATTATTATTAGTTACGTAAAAGTTATATTAATAAAAGTATTTAAAAGATAATTTTATAAATTATATAAGAAAGTATCTAATAATTAATTAGATTAAAAGTAGACGTATAGATTTATAGATAAAAGATCTAAGCTATTATAAATAGTAGAGTAGAATTTATACTTCTATTATTATAAATAGTAAAGGAATACGGGATTTTCTACTAAACTAAAATAAAACCTATATAAGTAGAACTTAGAGATAGATTATTTATAGAATATAAAGGAGGTATAATTTATCTTAAAATATAAAAAGTAATCTTAAAGATAGAGAATATTAGAAACTATTATAGATTTAATATTATAGAAATTAGAGATATTAATATAATTATTAGTTATAATTAGCTAGCGAAATATAATCTATAAATAGATTAGAAACTATATAAAGTACTAGACTATAAGTAGATAGCTTAAGTTATAGGAATTAGAAGACTAGATAGATCTAGTTATAAGATTTAGTATATACCCTAAAAAGAGAGAATAGACTTAATTTTATCTTATAAGATTATAAGAATCTATAAGAAGAATCTATAAAGAGTTAGTATTATTATAGTATAAAGAGTTACGACTATATAGAAAGAACTATAACTAATAATATCTTAAGACTACGAGAAATTCTAAGAGTTATTTAAAGAGTATCTAAATACGAACTTACTAAAGTACTAAGAATAGGATTATAAGATATATCTAGAAAAGAATATAAAGCTTAAGCCTAGACCTATATATTTATTAATAGTAGATTAATAAGAAGAATTAAAAGAGTACCTTATAAAGAATCTAGAAAGAAGATATATTAGAAAAAGTTAAAGCTCTATAATATTATTAGTTCTATTTATTTTAAAGAAGAATAGAAAGTTATAACTTTATATAGACTATAAATATTTAAATAATATTATAAAGAAAAATAGATATCTATTACTACTAATTAGAGAACTTATAGATCGGCTCTAAGAAGTTAAGTAGATTATAAAATTTAATATCTAAGAAGAATTTTATAGAATTTAAATAGTAAAAGGGTATAAAAAGTATATAGTATTTAAAACCTAATATAAACTCTATAAGTATAGAGTTATACTATTTAGATTAATAAATATACTAGTAATATTTTAGTTAATTATTAATAGAACGCTAAATAAATACTTAGACGTATTTTATATAATATATCTAAATAATATTCTTATATATAGTAAAGGGATACTAAAGGAATATAAAAAATATATAAAGAAAGTATTATAAAAGTTATAATAAAATAAGTTACTACTTTATCTAGATAAATATAAGTTCTATAAAATAAAAACTAAATATTTAGATTTTATTATTTTATAAGAAGGAGTATCTATAGACCTTAAAAAAGTATAGACTATAAGGGAATAGCTAATTTTAATATTAGTTAAGAATATATAATCCTTTTTAGGATTTACTAACTTCTATTAGAAGTTTATTAAAGACTACTTAAAAACTACGACTCTACTTATAGAGATAACTAAGAAAGAAAAAGAATTCTAGTAGAACTAGAAATAATAGAAAGCTTTTAATAAGCTTAAGAATCTATTTATATTAATATCTATATTATAGATATATAACTTAATAAGATCTTTTAAAGTAGAAACGGATATATTAGACTATATACTAGGAGTAATACTTATCTAGTAGGGGGAAGATAGAAAATAAAGATTAATATTATTATAAATTATATACGAATTATAGAATAATAGCTAATAAAGATATCTAAGGTAGAATCTATTATAGATTCTAATAAGGAGTATAATATAGACCTTATAATTAGAGAATAGAAAGTTATATAATAGATCTATAGATTTATAGATCTTAATAAATATAGATTTTATAAATCTATAGATTTATAAATTAGTAGATTTATAGAAATATAGAGCTATAAATTCTATAGATCTAAGGAAACTAAATTAATATATAATAACTATAAATCTTCTAGATAATCTTCTTATCTTATAGTTAATTCGAATCTAGATTAATTCTTATCTATTAATATAATTAAACTATTACCTACTTATTTTAACTTCTTTTTTTCTATTTTAAGTATAAATCCTAAATAAGGCTAAATAACCTATTAGGTCTAGACCCTATTTAATACCTTAACTATCTAGTAGGTAGAAATAGCTAATTATAATAATAGGAGAAGAAACCTAATAAAGCGAAGCGGTATAGCTACTAACTTAGGCCGAACCCTCTAAGGTAAAAAGCTACTAGGAATTTAGTTTTCTAAAAGGTAGTATAACTACGAAAAATTTTAAAAGAGTTATTAAGAATTAGTATATATTTAAGAAGAGGGAGGATATACTAGAAGTTTAACTTATAGAATTAATTATCTAACTTTAGAGGTATATAAGTAAACCTTTAAAACTTAGAGAATTAGAAAAGTTTAATAGAATAAGGTCGAAGCTTAGAGGATTTTTAACTAATATAGTAATCTACCTTAACCTTAATAGAATAAAGCTATCTACTAAGAGTAATAAAGTATTATTTATAGTAGTCTAGTTTATAAAAAAGGTTATTATCTAGTTTAAGATATATTTAAATAAATAACTATAACTATTAAAGACTTAGCGAAGTAATAAAATAAAAGCTATCTTTTTAAGTTATAAGTACTTTAAGAATAAATTATATATTATCTTTAAAGATATTAATTTAAAAAGATTAGTAAAATAAAAAATTATATATCTTAAATAGATAAAATCTACTATAATCTATATATCTAAGTTTAAATAACTTACTATAAAGATTTAATAAAGAGAGGTAACCTTTATATTATAATACTACGAAGGACTAAAAGATTATATCTATTACGAAATAATTCAAATAGAACGACCCTAAACTATAAGAGAACTAATTAAATAAGCTATTAAGATTAATAATAATCTCTATCTCTAGAACCTAGAAAGAAAAGAGAAGGTCGAATTCTACGAAAAGAAAAGGGAAGAAAAATACTATAAACTAGAGGTAATAGTCCTAGAGACTAGTTTAAAATCTAAGAAAGGGAAATAAAACTTTAAAAAATAAGAGTTCTATAAAAAATAAGTATACTTTAAATATAAGAAGTAAGGATATCTAGTAAAAGACTATAAGTTAGATCTAAGAAAAGAAAAACCTTAATATATCTAGTAGGGTAAGAGGAATAGAGTAGCTATAATATAAGAATATAATACTATATATTAGATAACTTATATATATAATTAGTATAAAACGTACTATAAAGCTAAGTTAAATACTAGCTATTAGTTATAGAAATAATAGGTAGCTATAACTTAGGAGTCTTAAAGAAGAGTTTTATTCTTACTAAAAGTATAAGAAGAAATATTTAAGAAAGACTTATTTATAAAATAGAAAGACTTTAATAATACCTTAAATATATTATTATAAATAATTAATAATAGTAATAAGTTCTTAGAACTAGAAAATAAAAATCTAGTTACGTTATATAAGAATACTAGATATCTATAAATAATTCGACTATCTAAGAAAAAAATAGAACTAGTACTAGAACTCGATATAATATATACTTAAGTTTTATAATTTATAGAGAAAACTATAATACTTATAATAATATAAAAGATTTATAAGAAATAGTCTAAATTCTATCTAATATATCGACTATTTAAAGATTTTAAATAATAGGTTAAATAAAACTTTATTATAATAGATCTTATACCTAACTAAAAGACTTAGAAAGAAATATAATATATTATAAAAATAGTTAATAAGAAATAACTATAGTATATAGTAATTAAATAATAGATTTCTATATAAACGACCTCTATAAAATATAATAATTAGAGATATAAAATTAGTCTAAAGAATAATCTATAATATAAAATAAAATATCTAGTATACTTTAAGATTATATAGATCTTATATATATAAAGAGAATATAAACTCTATAAAGAAGTAAAGTAAAAAAATAACTACTACTTAGTAAAAGACTATAATAAAAGAGGTATCTAAGTAATTATACTAGAAGTAGTATATAGATAGTAGTAATCTAAGAATTAACGATAAAGGGGATATATACGAATTATACTAGGACTACTTCTACTATTAAACTACGTTCTAGGAAGACTATAGTATAAATATCCGAAGAATAAATACCTAAAGTATATCTAGACTAAGATTAATATAAAATATTAGTTAAAAAAGATAAGAATTTAAGAAATTAGAGGATAGGATTATATTTATATCTAAGGAACCTACTAAGAAAAAATAATTATTACTCTAATTAATAGTAGAGTTATATAAAACTTTATTAGTAAGGATTTTATCTAATAAAGGAAGATTCCTTAATAAAAAAAATAATACCCTAGTATTATATATACTATTAAAGAAAAACCCTTTAATAAATTTATAATATACGAAACTAAAGATAAGCTTAGTCTATATAACTAGAAAAAGAAAAATAAAATACTTAATATTATAGAGATATTAAAAGACTAAGATATAATCTTAGAAATACTATAGCTATAAGAAGCTAACCTATATATCTAGTAGTTAAATTAATAAATAATATTTCTATAGAAAAAGACTAATATAACTAAGAAAGATTATAGTATTCTAGAATATTATAAGGAATAGGAAGAATTATTTTAAAAATCTAAGAAAAGTCTATTTTAGTACTAGTCCTAGAACTATATAATTCTACTATAAGAAGAAAAGACTTTAGGATTTAGACTAATCTATAAGTTAATTAAGAAAGAAGAAAAGATTATAATAAAATATCTTAAAGAAAATCTTATAAAAAAATATATTTATTAAATAGCCTATAGTTTATAATAGTAGACTATAGGGATTTAATTAAATAAATAGCTAGAGTATATATACGTACGTATAAAATAGAAAGAATAAAATAATTTAATTTAAACGATAATTTATAATTAACTAAAGGGACTTTAGATAGAAGTCTCTTTTTATTTAGAAGAATCGCGTAAAGCTTTATACGTAGTAAATTACTAAGGAGATAATCTATATATACGAATTCCGTATAACTATATATAATTAAATATATAAGATTAATACTAGAACTTAGTAAATAAATACTAGTAACTTTTTCTTTTTTAGTATTAATATTCTATTCGAACTTTCTATATAAATACTAGTCTTATATTTCCCTTCTTACGTTCGTACGAAACTAATTACTAATCTTAACTACTAATATTATATCTATTAGTAATAGATATTAACCCCCTATTAGTACGATTAGACTACTAGTAAATAAGACGTAGTCTTAGTTAGATCTAATTATTAGGTATCTACTAATTCGTTCGTTAGTAGAGCTATATAAATAGGGTTAGTATAGCTTTTCTTTATATAAAGAAGAAATCTATTTATACTATATTATATAATATTATATAATAGGATTCTAATTACTAATTTAATTAATTATAGAATAGTAGGTATTTACCTATAAGTTAGAATTAAATAATTAAGCGTTTATATAAGGAGTAGTAAGAGTAGTTTTATAATACCCCTTTTTATATAGAAAGAAAGTAAAAGTAGAATTAAATTATATAAAAGAAGAGTAATTTATAGATTATATTTTTATTTATAATAAGTAAACGGCTTAAGGAATTAAGTAAACGGATTAAGGATAGTAAATAAATAGATTAAGGGTAGTAAGCGAATAGATTAAAATAGATAGTAGATATAGATAGGAGACTAACTTCTTTCTTTATAACTTTTCTTTCTTAAACCTAAATCTTACTATCCTCTATACGATTTATTCCTTTTAGTTTAACTTTTCTCTCTTTTCGTACGAATACTAATTTCTAGTAGAACTTTAAAAATCTTAAATTTTAAAACCTCTTTATACAAAATAGTCCTTATCCCTACTTAGTCTACTAGTACTATTAGTACGGGTATTAATAGTTCTAGTACCTCTTTTTAAGGTCTTATTATACGTACTATACCGACTTATCTTTCTATCTTTCTACCTACTAGATAGTCTACTAGTAGAGCCTTTATACGAGGCCTTTATATTAATATAAATATCTCCTTCTTTTTTATATAAAGAGTTTTAATATTTCTAAGATAATAAGAGGATTATAGTAATAATACCCTTATATAATATTAAATTACGAGTAGTCCTAAATATAAATATTTAGAAGTTTATTATAAAAATTATATAAAGGAAAGAGTACTTTTATACGATTCTTATATAGAGTTATAGTAATACTTCTAAGATACCTTACTAAGAGAGGTACTATTATATAATAAGGGATACTAAGCCCTTTATTAAGTATTATATAATACCTAACTTTTAGGATAGTACCTATACTTTATATATATAGTAGTTATACGGAATTTAGTATAACTACTATAAAAACTATAATTAATAGGTACGAGTATCTAGAGGGGGGGAAGAAGAGTAGAAAAAGATAGAAGGGGGAGGTAGAAGAGGGTAGAGAGGAGGATTTCCTTTATTTTTCCTTTATTTTTCTTTTATAATTAACTAGAATAGGTAAAAAAAGTTTATACTTTATAAAAATAATTATACTTTATATAAACTATAATAATAAAAGGAAGATAGAAGAAGAAAAAAAATAATTAGTTAAGTATATAACTTAGTTTTATATAGGACTAATTATATCCGTATATTAATTAAGTCAATTAATAGATATTTTAATATTAACTATAAGTTTATTTATATAAATAAGCTATACTAGTAATATATTAGCTATCTTCTTTATAAAGATATTTACTAGGTTATCTTTACTATTAATCTACTAAATCTTACTAATCTCGCGTTTCTTATATAATTTATAAAGGGATATAATATTAATTATAAACCTCTTCTTATTTATTATATCTAGCTTAATAAGATAATTATATAGTAATTTTAAATTAATATAGATTACTACTAGGATTACTAGAAGATTAAGATTATATATAATCTAGTATAGGGTTATACTTAATATAATAGTATAATTAAATCTACTAACTATACTATATAGCTTACTAGCTAGTACGCTCTATATAACTTATTTATACTTAATAGAATTCTAATATATAATATTACTATATAGTTAGAATTTATTACTATTATCTATATAAGCTTTATTAGCTAGTATAATTAAGAAGCTAAGCTATAAGTTTAAGTCCTTATTATTAATAAATAAGTCGTTAGTAAAGATAAATAGCTTTATACGACTTAGATCGAGTAGTATATATATTAGTCTAAGATCTATATTATCTATTTACTATTTAATTCGTACGTTAAGTACTTTAATATCTACGGGTAATAGCTTAGTAGTTTACGTAGTAATTAATATATTAAAGACTACTTTAGATTAGTATACTAAAGTAATATAGATATCTTATATACGTTACTCTATATATTACTAGATAGTATTCTATACTATTAGATTAATTATATAAAGGAGTTTAGCTTATCTTCTCTAGAGTAAGATAATATTCCTATTATTATCGTACGTAACCTTACTACTATTAAACTCTAGTAGCTAATTCTTTATAAGGATAGTTTTTAGTTTTATATAGAAGTTAGCGAAATATAGTATTTCTTTCTCTTTCTAGAAGAACTAAGGTATAATAGTACTAAGGGTATTATTTATTTATATCTTTATAATTTTAAATATATCTTTATCTTTATATATAACTAATAAGTATAGGTTATATAATAAAACCCGTATTCTAAGCTTTTTCTTATAGTAGTTATAGTACGTTTTAAACTAGTATAGCCCTAATTCTACTATACTATATAAAGACTTTACTACTCTTAAGATTAAGTTTAGAGAAAAGAAGTATTAGATATCCTTAAATAGCCTAGTATATAGTATATAGAGGAGTTTATTAGTTAATTATATATAAGCTTAGATAATATTCTTAAGCTTATATTATATACTATATAATATTATTAACGCCGCTCTAATAGCTAGAATTAGTTATTAACTTATCTTCTAGATCGTTAAAGATTAAATAAGGACGACCTTCTTCTTCTTATCCGAATATTCTATAAATACTAGTTAGGACTTTTTATATAGTTATATATTCTTTTCTTTAACCTCTTATATAAGATAAAGGTTAAAGATTTAACTAGAGTACTTAGTAGGATTGAATTACTTAATTTAGAAGATTCTATTACTAATAAGTACGTTTATCTCTATATAGTCCGATTCTTTAAAGAGTACTCTAGGTATATTAATAATACTATTTATATAAAGTTTAACTACTAGTTCGTAGTTATTCTTTTTCTTCTAGGTTAGAAAAGTATCTATAATCTATATAGAATTTCTTTAAGGTCTATCTCTATCTTATTTCTTTAATTCTTTAACTTATATAGAAGGAGGTTTTTTTTTTTTTAGTCTTCTATACTTTCTTATATACGGTTATTTAACTTAGACTAAGATAGGTTTATTAGAATTAATATTTTTACTTAATTAGTCGTTAATTTTATACGGAGAGGCCTATTTATAATAGTATTTCTTAACTTATATATATTATATAGTAAGTAATCTATTATTTAAATAGATAGTAATATCTTTATCTTTAATTCCTATAATTTTATATAGACCTATCTAACCTTTCTTCTCTCTCTATATTATAACTTCTATCTTAAGAGAAAAGTTAAGAATATTATATAATAGTCTATTTCTTATATTTAGTACGTAGTTAATATTAAGCTTTATATATTCTACTCGAATTATTTTAATAGCCTTTTATATAGTATTAGTATATTTAATAATATCTAAAAATAAAGAAGAATTTATATTAACTTAAGAATATATACTAAAGATAAGTAGTATAGATATAATACTATTTAGACCTACTATATCGTTTAGAGCTTTAATTACTATCTAGAGAAGTAATTTATCTAGTATACGATTATTAAGTTCGACTTTAAGAATATTAAATATATATTTTAAGGGTATATATATACGTTCTATCTTACTAATAGTTTAATATACTTTAATAGATATCTATTAATATTCTACTCTAATAATCTTTATACGAGCTCTAAATTCTTCTAAAGTAAAATTTATATCTAGGTTATATATAATATAGTTTAGTAGTTCTTAGTATATATTAATCTAATATATATAGAGTATATTCTAAGTATCTCGTATAGAGAGTAATTTTAGGAATATAGCCGCTTAGAAGGAAGTATTAATATTAATTATATATAGGATATTCTTTCTATTAATCTATATAATATCGATAATTACTTTATAATTAAAATAAGTATTATCCTTAATTAAAAACTTAAATCTCTTTAATATAGATCCGTATAATTAGTAGAAGTAGTAAAATTTTATAATCTATTCTAGTACTAATAGGTTTACTTCGTAGCTAGTATTTATAAGTAGATTATATAGTTACTCTATATAAGGGTAGCTAAAATAGCGATATAGTTAACGTAGCTTTAATTTTATAAAGAACGACGTAGTATCTACTAGACTAATATTAAAGAATAGGTAGTCCTATTTTCGTATAATAGGAATAGTTATTTTATCCTTTTATACGATATAATTAAGGACGTTATTAAAGTAGACTCCTAGTTAATTAGTATCTACTAGTAATAGTAGGAAGGATATTAGGGTATCTAAGATATAGTAGGTAACTATTCTAATTAGATTCTTAATCTATATAGTTTTTAAAGATATTATTAAATTCTATCTATTAAAGCTAATAGTTATATTATAAGGTATTTAGTTAACTTTTATATAGAGGTTCTCGCGTATATATACTTTAAGTTATACTTTTCTAATAATCGATATTTATATAGTACTAGTATCTTATAGTTCTTCTTAGTATACTATATAATAATAGTCTTTAAGGAAGAATTAGTTAGCTTAAGATTAATAATCTTTATTAATTTTATAAATATCTTTACTAGTTATACGATAAAGGTATACTACTAACGTAAGATAATTAAGTATATATTTACTCTTCTTAATATCTTCTTTAAATCTATCGCTATTATCCTCGTATATAGTATTAATATTTATATCGTTATTAGAAAGTTCTTTAAAGTCTATAATATAGGTAGCTATCTTATTATATAAGGGCGCTTAGTAGTATATATTTTTAAAGAATATAATATACTATATCCTAGCTTTAGAATAATCTATACGATTATAATTCGATAACTAGTAACCTTCTTTATAATAAATAAAGTATCTCTTTCTTCTTAGTTTAGTATTATTATTTCTTCCTTATACGGTAAATAGTCTACTATATAGTTAGAATTATCTACGCTAGAGTAGTCTATCTCGTATTAGATAATATAAGTTATATTATTAATTAGTATAGAAAGTATTATATAAGTCCTAAATATATTAGTTATTACTCTATTAGTTAAATAAGACTTATAGTACTAACTAGAGGTTACTAAATAATTCTTTATACGTTATCTTTAATAAAAGTAAAGCTTACTCTAGTTTATAGTATCTATAATATATTTAGAGGACTATTATATAAAGTTATATTTCCCTATAGAA
Organism: Darksidea phi; assembly: GCA_030770425.1. Lineage (NCBI taxonomy): Eukaryota > Fungi > Ascomycota > Dothideomycetes > Pleosporales > Lentitheciaceae > Darksidea > Darksidea phi. Next base: position 159,940 of record JASJFT010000070.1, read on the forward strand.
CTATAAACTAAGTATTTATTATATAAGGGTTAGTTTATTAATTATAACTTCTAGTACCTCGTATAGTATCTTATTAAAATTCTTCTATCTTACCCGTACGAATATTATTATAGTCTAGTTAGTATAGTATTAGCTATAGTTAATATCTATATTAAAGTATTTATTAAACGCTTTATATAGATACTTCTAAGTTTAACTAAAACTAATAACTATTAGGTAGTAGGTATTTATATAACCCTTAAGAATATCTAAGAAGATATTTAAGTATTAGAATTTATAGATCTTAAGGTATCTATATAATTTAATAAAGATTTATACCTTATTAGTAAGAATATTATATAGTTTACTAGTATAGTTATTTACCTTTCTCTATACCTTTTAGAATTAGATAAGCTTTTTAGGTAGAAGGGGTATATTAGTATATTCTTAGATTAGTAGGAGTTTATATAGATTATATATTAGTATTAAAGCTAATTAATAGGGTAGTTATATAGTTAGTAAAGGGACTAGGACTTTTTATATAAAAGAAGAAGGCTTATATAGTAGATAAATAGGCGCTACTCCCTACTATAGTAAAATAGTATCGTATAAAGGCTCGAGTATATACCTCGAAGGCTAAAGATTCTACTAGATATTTTAGAAAGAAAAAGAAGAAAAAGGATCTTATTAGATATTCTTTCTATTTTTTTTAGAACTTAATTCCCTCTTCGCGTTATTATATAGGTTATAGACTATAAGCCTAGAAGGTATTAATCTAGAACTCTTAATACTAAAGTTCTAGTACGTAATATTATATAACTTCTATAATTAAGTAGCTTTAGGATTTAAAATAGAATATATATCTTACTTCTTAAGAATAAGTTTAAACTCTCTCTTAAATACGTAATTAGTACGATTCTAATAACTAATAGTCTAGTCTTAAAAGTCTTCTAGAAAGCTTTATATAAAGATTTCTTCTACTCTACTTAATATATATAGTTCGGTAAATACGTATCTAATATATAAGTTAAACTAAATAATACCTTCTTCTAATTTAGTATCGATATTATTAAGGTTAATCCTATTAGTCTAGTACTAAGAATCGACTTTATACTTTAGTATCGCTACTAAAATATTTATATTATAGAAGTATTTATTATATAGAGTATTATCTCTTCTTATTATTAGTCTTTTTTCTTTTATACGCGACGATAGTAGTAGGGATTCTTATTTCTATATAGAGGATAAGAATTCTTCCTCGTCCTCTATTAGTAGGGGTTAGATGGCTCGTTTTAATACTATAATTTAATTAGTTAGTATTACTTCCGCGTTCGTATAATAGTAGAAGGAGAAAGATAAATAAATAGGTAGGTCGCGAGCTTATATTTATATAATAGTATTTAAAGGGAGGTTATAGTTACGTTTAAGTAATATATAGGTATAAATTATAGACTTACGTTCGTATAATATAGGTTAGTATAGTAGCTATACTATCGCGTTCTTATTATATAAAAGTAGATAGTATATTTATTAATTTATTAACTATCTACTTTTATATAAAAGAAGTTAATCTTCTTTTCTATATAGACGTACGAGATAGAGTTAATATATAGTACTTATTAACTTAACCTCTACTTTCTATATAGAATAGATTTAAAATAGAGTTTAGGGTAGTCTAGAAGGTCTCTATCTTTACTCTTACTAATTTATAATTTTACTATATAAGGTAGAAGCTCGTTATAGTAATTTATTAGCTTCTATTATATAGTTTAATTACTAATTAGTATTAAATAGTCTATAGTTTATAATAGTAGACTATAGGGATTTAATTAAGTAAATAGCTAAAGTATATATACGTACGTACGAAATAGAAAGAATAAAATAATTTAATTTAAATAATAATTTATAATTAACTAAAGGGACTTTAGATAGAAGTTTTTTTTTATCTAAAAGAATTACGTAAAGCTCCGTACGTAGTAAATTACTAAAGAGATAATCTATATATACGAATCCTACGTAACCGTATATAATTAAATATATAAGATTAGTACTAGAACTTAATAAATAAATAATATTTAATATTTAAATTTATCTATAGGATACCTGATTCTCTTTATACCTAAGAAGGGTATTATAGAACTATAACTATATATTAATTACTAAATACTTAATAATATTATAATTAAAAATTAGTATCTTTTACCTCTAATATTAAAAATATAAAATTAATTAAAAAAAGCTAAATAGTTTATACGACTAGATATCTAAAATATATACTACTAAATATAAATTAAAAAAGATAAAGAATAGAAAATAGCTTTTAGAATTAAGAAAGAACTATATAAGTACTAAGTAATACCCTTTAAACTTACTAATATACCCGTAATATTCTAAGAATAAATTAATAATATTTTATAAAACTATCTTAACTAGTTTATAATAGTATATCTTAATAATATTCTAATCTATTCCGAAATAGAAAGAGAATATAAAGAATATATAAAGAAGGTTTTATAAGTATTTAAAAAAGTATAATTATACCTTTATCTATAAAAATATAAATTCTATATATAAGAAATAGAGTTTCTAAAATTTATTATTAAACCTAGAGAAATTAAAGTAGACCTATAATAGATTAAGAAGGTTAAGGAATAGTCGACGTCTAAGAATCTTAAGAAGCTATAATTATTCCTAAAATTCTATAACTTTTATTAAAAACTAATACTATAATAGAGTATAATAATAGTACTACTTATATAACTTATAAGAAAAGATTAACCCTTTAAATAGAAGAAGGAATACTAATAAGCTTTTAAAAAGATTAAAGAATAATTTACTAAGAAACCTATAATTAAGATATATAACTCTAAAGAATTATTAATTATTAAGACGAATATATTAAACTATATAATAGAAGTAGTACTATTATAGAAAGATAATAAAGATAATCTTAAACTAGTATACTACTTCTTATAAAAGATATTACTAGCTAAACTTAACTACAATATTTATAATAAAGAGTTATTAGTAATTATTAAAGTTTTAAAGAAATAGAAATCTAATCTATAAGAATCTAAATACTCTATTATAATCTATATAAACTATAAGAATCTAATAAGATTTTTAATAAATAAACTATTAATTAGAAGATAAATATAATAGGTATAAATCCTTATAATCTATAATATTAAGATTATATATACTAAAGGATTAGAAAATAAACGAGTAGATATACTTAGTAGGAGACCTAATTACTAAGAAATAGAGAAATCTAGTATAATAATCCTTAAACTATAACTAAATAGAATAATTACTTATAACCGTTCTAAGCTAGTAGAAATATAAGAAATAATATCTAAATTAGAAGAAAATAAATAGATCTAATAGATCTATATAGCTACTATAAAAATAATAGATAAACGAAATAAAATTTAAGAAGTAATCTAAGAAAAGGATAAAATTATTTATATATTCTAAAAAGTCTACGTACCTAAGGTAATATAAAAAGAATTTATTAAATAATACTATAAAGTATTAATATATAGATACTAAAAAGTAAAAAAGACTCTTAAATAACTAATAAGAATATACTATTTTCTATATATAAGATAACTAGTAATATAAGTTCTTATAAAATATATAGACTATTATTATAATAAATATACTAGATACGTACCCTATAGAATACTATAACTAATAGAAAATATAGAAGGACTATAGAAGATTATTACTATAAACTTTATTACGTAGTTACTATATTCTAAGAAACTAATAATAGAAATATCCTATAATACTATACTAGTAGTAGTAGATAAGTTTATAAAGTATACTTACTTTATTCTATATATAGATAAAGAAAATATAGTAAAATAACTTACTTATACCTTATTAAAATATATATTTAGTAAATATAGAATACTAAATAAAATTATCTTAGATAGAGACGTTAAATTTATAGTAAGATTTTAGTAAACTCTTATAATTAAACTAGAAACTAAGTATAGTATATTAACTATATACTATCTATAAATAGACGGACTAATAAAATAAATAAATTAAATAGTAGAATAATATCTTAGATATTATCTAAACTACTATTAGAATAATTAGATTATATTTTTATCTATAGTATAATTTATATATAATAGTTTATAATATAGTATAATAAAAATAATACTCTTCTTTATAAACTATAGAATTAAACTAGAAATATATAAAGAATCTAGATAACTCTAATCTTATAGCTAAAATAGAGAAGAAATAATAAAAATTATTCTATAAATATACTAATAGCTTAAGAAAGACGTAGAATTCCTTTAAAATAGAATAAGTACTATAATAAGAAGTAAAAGAAAGTATCTACTTTTAAAGAGAGAGAAAAGATATAGTTACTACGAAAAAATATTAAGAATAAGCGATCTAATAGTAAACTAGACTATATTAAGATTAGACCTTATAAGATTAAGAAATAAGTTTTACTTATAAACTACTAACTAAGACTACCTCTATAAATAAAAATCTATCTTATATTTTATATTAACTTATTAGAAAAAGTATTATAAAATATTAGACTAATAATATATAAAGTAGATATATATAAAAAAGATAATAAAGAATAAAAAGTAAAAGAAATCCTAAATAATAATATTAGAAATAAAAAAAACTACTATCTAATCTAATAGTAAGAGATAGATAAGAATAGAAAATTATAAGAATAAATCTAAGAACTTAAAAATAATCTTAATTATTTTAAGAAGCTTATAAAGTACTAAAACTATAATTCTAAAGAAAATCTAGAGATAAGGTAAGTTTACCTTATAGTAAGTTTAGAAGACTAGTACTACCTATAGTATAATAAGAGGTATTTAATAAATTAAGAGAAGTAATATTATTTATAATACTATAATTAATATCTAGTATAACTAAAGAGATCTTTAGATTCTCCTACTATCCTAGCCGACGAAGCTCTACCTTCTTAATATTAAGTTCGACCTTAAGAGTATAAGATTACCTAGCTATCTTTTTATTAAGAAATTCTTTCTATTTTTTTAAATATTAAACTTTTACCTATATATTAAATAACTCTTAACTAAACTTAGTTATATAATAAAGTAGTTTCTTATAATATTCCTTAACTATCTATAACTAAGCTTAAAGTTTCTCTTATAAATAGTTAATAAATTACCTTAATATATATAAGTCTATATATATAAGTTATAGTTAAAAATAGATACTTAGTTATAAAAACTCTAGATAACTAATAAGAATTTCGTATATTTATACGAATATAAGCCTCGTAATATTTACTTTTATTAAAAGAAATAATATAGGATACCCCTAGTCTACTATACTAAGAATAAGAAAATATTTTAGAACTATTATAACTAATATAGTTAGTAAGTATAAGATATTTTTTAGTTTTATAAGAAACTATAAAGGGAGAAGAGTATAACTCGAAAAGATTCTAAGCTAATACTAATATAGCTAAATACTAGATCTAGAATAACCTCTAAATCGAAGGTTTAGAGAGGGGAGATAGTATTATAAATTATATATAAACTATAGAATAATAGCTAATAAAGATATCTAAGATAAAATCTATTATAGATTCTAATAAGGAGTATAATATAGACCTTATAATTAGAGAATAGAAAGTTATATAATAGATCTATAGATCTATAAGTCTTAATAAATATAGATCTTATAAATCTATAGAAACGTAGAGCTATAGATCCTATAGATCTAAGAAAACTAAATTAATATATAATAACTACGAATCTCCTAAATAGTCTTCTTACCTTATAGTTAATTTAAATCTAGATTAATCCTTATCTATTAATATAATTAAACTATTATCTACTTATTCTAACTTCTTCTTTTCTATCTTAAGTATAAACCCTAAATAAGGCTAAATAACCTATTAGACCCGGATCTTATTTAATAAATATTTTATTACTTATATAAGTTTAGTAAAGAAGAAGTAAATTATAATATTTATAATAAGGAACTTAGTACTATTATATTAGTATTTAAATAGTAGAGACTATAGCTTATAGGAGCTAAGTATAAGATTAAGATTATTATAGACTATTAAAATCTTATAAATTTTATAACTACGAAGAAACTTAATTAATAATAATTTCGATAGTCGGAATTACTAGCGGACTATAACTTTAAGATAAGTTACTAACTAAAAATACTAAATAGAGTAGTAGATACTTTTAGTAGAAAATTAGACCTTTAAGGTACTAACGAACCCGTTATATACGAACTAGTCCTATAAAAAAAGTCTAATAAAACTCTTATTTATAACTATATAAGGCTAGTAAAGATTATAATAATAATAGATATTAAAGAAAAATAGTAAAAAAGGGTCTAAGAACTTATCTAAGGAAGTAATAAAGGAATAAAGGAAGATAAAATACTTTCTAGTAAGGAAGAATATTCTACTTTAAAGAACGACTTAGAGATAAAATCCTATATACTACTAAGTCTTAAAGGAGACCTTATATAGGAAATCTATAAGAGTAAGATACTAGAATATCTAGGAATTAATAAAATAGTTAGATATATAGATAGAGAATATCTACTTATTAATATAAAAGAGAAAGTTTAGAAAGTAATAGATAACTATTTAGAATATTTTAAGAATAAATCTAAGAGATATAAGTTCTATAAATTACTCTAATTATTAGTATTATCTATATAACTATAGACTTATATTATAATAGACTTTATAGTAAAACTACTACTATTATTAAAACTAGAATTAGAAAAGTTATATAATATAATTATAGTAATTATAGACTAATTAACTAAGACGGTATACTTTATCCTAATAAACGAAGTAATTATAATAGAAAATATAGCTTATAAGATTAAAAGAATACTTATTACTAATTATAGATTACTAGAATAGATCCTTATAGATAGAGATAAACTATTTACTTCGAAATTTTAGAGTATACTACTCGTAAAACTAGAAATTAAAAGAAAGCTATTAACTAGCTTCTATTTATAGATAGACGATTAGATAGAATAAATAAACTAAACTCTAAAAGAGTATCTTAAGTTCTATATTAATAAGTTATAGAATAATTAGGTTAAATTACTACTAATAGTATAATTAGTATATAATAGTAAGAAGTCTATAATAATTAGATACTTACTATATTATATAAACTATAGATATAAGCTAATAACTTATAAAGATTTAAAGAATATTAAGACTATATCTATAAGGGTAAAAGAGAAGGTTTATTTAATATAAAAATTATATAAAGAACTTAGTACGTAGATAGTATATAGGAATCTTAAAATAGTTAAAATAGTAAATAAAAGAAGACTCGAGGGACCGACTCTTAAGAGAGGGAATAAAGTTTTCCTTTTATAATAAAATCTAAAAATTAAATAATTTATAAATCGGACTATTTAAAATTAAAGAAAAAATAGAACTAGTTAATTATAAGCTAAAGCTAGCTAAAGATATAAGGATATATTTAGTATTCTATATATTATTACTAGAATTAGTACTAGAAGACGTCGAAGTAGCTACTAATATTAAGCTTAAAGATAAGGAGTATAAAGTCGAGAAAATTTAGAAACTATAAAAGTTTAATTATTAATAGAAATATTTAGTTAAATAGGTAGAATAGTCTACTAATTAGAATATATAGGAATTAATTAAGAATCTATAGGACTACTAGAGACTAGTTAAATAATATTACTAGAAGTATCTAGAGATAGAGACTTCTAACTATCTAGAAAGAAGAAATCGATAGACTTATATAGTAAGGGTTACTATAATAATATAGATAGACTAGAAGAAATAGACTAAATAGTCTCTATTTACTTTAACTTTTCTAACTTAGAGATTAAAGCTAGCTTATAGTTAAGAAGCTTATATTAATAAGTATTATACTAGACTAGTTATACGTAAATACGTTATTTATAAGCTTAAATAACTAACTCTTTATCTTTAGTAAACTCTAGTTTAGATAAGAGTTAAGAATACTTTTCTTTAGTATAAGTAAAAGACTTATTAGTTACTACTAAACTATAAAAAATATTTTAAGTAAGATATTTACTATAATAAGCTAAGAATAGTAGTATCTTATATTTATAGCTAGCGAATTAATAGTTTAAATATAATTAAGCTAACGATATTATATAACTAGAACGAAGGATATAGTAGATAAGATAAAGATAATAAGCTATAAAAGTTTTAAAACCTTTAGATATTATTAGAACCTAGAAGGAAAATAAAGAGTAAAGTCTAGATATTTATAGAGTAGAATATTACCTACTCTTATATCTAGGTAAAGGGTAGAATAACTAGAGTACTAGATTAAGAAAAAAATTACTAGTATATATATATAACTTATAGCGTAGTATAGAAAGAATTACTAAAGTAGTTAGACTACTACTAAAGAGGATTATAAGAAAAGAAATATAACTTTAAGAATAAAATTTTAAAAGAAAGGACGAGTATTATAACCCTATATAAATTATAGAATACGGGATATTCTAAAGAGGTTAAAAGCTAAGATAAAGGCTTAGTTAGTAATCTAATATTATATAATAATAATCTATTTAATCTATATCTTAGTAAATAGAGTAAATAAAGTATAATTAATAATAATCTACTTAATCTATACCCTAGTAAATAGAGTAAGTAGAGTAAGGTAAGAAAGAATAGGTATAAGAGAGTAAAGAATCTCTTAAACTTTCTATTTTAATTCCTTATAATTAATTCTCTTTAGTTTATCTAACGTTTATAAATAAGATTAGATCTTTTCCTAAGTAGTTATTCTAGTAATAGAATTTATTAACTTAACCTTAATCTATTAAAATCTAATAGTATAATAAATATACTATTAGCTTTAATCTAGATCTTATATTAAAGTACGTATAACGTATAATATATCGATTTTAATAGCTTATTTAATTAGTTCTCTTATAATCTAAGGTCGTTTTATCTAAATTATTTTATAATAAATATAATCTTTTAGTCCTTTATAGTATTATAATATAAGGGCTACCTTTCCCTATTAAATCTTTATAACGAGTTATTTAAACTTAGATATATAGGTTATAGTAGATTTTATCTATCTAAGATATATATAATTTTTTATTCTATTAATCTTTCTAAATTAATATTTTTAAAGATAATATATAACTTATTCTTAAAGTACTTATAACTTAAAAAGATAGCTTTTATTTTATTACTTTACTAAGCTTCTAGTAGTTATAATTATTTATTTAAATACGTTTTAAACTAGGTAATAATCTTCTCTATAAACTAGATAGTTATAAATAATACTTTATTACTTTTAGTAGGTAGTTTTATTTAATTAAGGTCGAGATAAATTACTATATTAGTTAGAAACCCCCTAAGCTTTAATCTTATTCTATTAAACTTTTCTAGTTTTTTAAGTTTTAAAGATTTACTAATATATCTTTAAAGTTAAATGATTAATTCTATAAGTTAAGTTTCTAGTATATCTTCTCTCTTCTTAAATATATATTAATTCTTAATAACTCTTTTAAAATTTTCTATAGTTATACTACCTTCTAGGGAACTAAACTTCTAATAGCTTCCTACTTCTATAGATTCCTATTAGGGTATCAGGCGCGTAGTAGTACTAGGGTTAGTCCCTTCTCCTACTATTATAATTAGCTATTCCTACTTACTAGATAGTTAAGGTATTAAATAAGGTCTAGGTCTAATAGATTATTTAGTCTTATTTAGGATTTATACTTAAGATAAAAAAGAAGAAGCGAAATAAGTAGGTAATAGTTTAATTACGTTAATAGATAAGGATTAATCTAGATTTAAATTAACTATAAGAGAAGAAAACTATCTAAGAGATTTATAATCATTATATATTAATTTAGTTTTCTTAGATCTATAGGATCTATAGCTTTATACTTTTATAAATCTACTAATCTATAAATTTATAAATCTATAGGATTTATATTTACTAAGGCTTATAGATTTATAGATCTATTATATAACTATCTATTCTCTAATTACGAGATCTATATTATATTCCTTATTAAAATCTATAATAGATTCTACCTCGGGTATCTTTATTAGCTATCGTTTTATAATTTATATATAATTCGTAATATAAATTCTATTATTAAAATAACTATTTAGAAAAAGATTTAATCTTATTTATAAATACTTTAATAAAGAACTTAAGAAGATTAATTATAAGAAGTTAAAATAAAAAGTTTAGAAGATTCTTTACTTTCTTATATCTCTTATAATCTTCTAATAATTCGTTTTACTCTACTAAGTCCTAGAATAGATTAGAACTAATTAAAGATTCTACTTTATTATACTTTATTCTCTTAGTAGATAGATTATATAGATTAATAACTAAGTATAGCTTAGTAGATCTAGTTATATTAAAGCTTACCTCGTACTCTTCTAACTCTAGAATAGTAATACTTTATTAATTAATATTATTATAAAGTATATATAGATAGATAGGTATAGAAATACTAAGATAGTAAAAGGATTATATTTAAATAGAGATAAGATAAATTCTTAAGAAGATATAATAGTAGAATATAGAACTATATAAGGTCTAGTATATAACTATAGCTAGTCTAATAATAATCTAGAAGTTCTCTAATAGAAGTAGATATAATATTTAATTTAGATTTATATAGTAGGAGTCTCTTTAGAAGGTTCGTACGAAATATAGTAGGAGTTTATATATAGTAGAGGTACTATATCTATACCTTATATACGATAATAGAGCTATAGAGCTATATATAGTACTATCGATTATAAGCGACGAGGTAATATTTCGAATATTAAGGCGCTAGACGAGAAATAATATATAATACCAAACTATAGAGCCTAGTTAGGAGACTAACAGCGGTAGCGAGGAGTTAGTATACTAATACTACTACCTACTACCTATAGTATAAAAATTGCCCGCGATAATACTAGTATCCTACTTATATCTATCTCTTATCCTTAGTTAGCTTTCTTACTATATCTATCTCTTATCCTTAGCTAGCTTCCTTACCTCTTCCTTAAACTTACTATTAATACCTACTAACTAGATATCTTTACCAACGATCGTTCGCCTAGTCCTTTAATAGGAGGTACTAGAGTATAATAGCCTATTCGAGTATAGCGCTCTAAACGTTTCGAATATCGCGGCGGAGTATCCCCGGTACTATAGGAGGGAGATACTATCGATAGAGCTCCTTAATTATAATAACCGTTGGTATAAAACCAACTATATATTAGATATATTCGAGGGAACGAGCGGTAATAGGATTCTCGTATAGCTATTAGTAGTTACCTATATTATATTCCTGTCCGAGGCCCTATATAACGAGGATAGACGTTTCGTCTAGAGGTAGCTATACTATCTACGTAGGCTAGAGGAAAAGCTTATATAGGGAAGACTATTAAGGAAGAAGAAATCGGCCTTCTTAAGAGGCTATCGAGGGAGCGAATACCTAACGTAGAAGATAGAGCTGGTATCTATAGTAGATACGATACGAACGATAACGTAGGGGCTTATATCGAATACGGAGGGACCGGTAGGAATAGGTAGAACGGAGGACGATAGAGATACCTAGCTAGGGAGGCTATCGGTAAGTAGAGGACTAAGAAGTAGCCTAGCGTAGGTTACCTTACTATCGTTGTTAGTAGGAGATTCGGCGTTATCGGCGCGTTTAACTATCTATATATATTATTAGTAAATTAGGAGCTATTATTATCCTATAGTTACTACCTATACTATTACGTAAGATGTCGAAATATTAAAATATAATAAGGTAATTAGAATTATAAAAAATATAACTAGCCTAGAAGCTAACGTAACGTTACGCCGGGTAGTAGCCTAAGCTCCTAGGGGAGGGGAAGTAGATATAATATAACCTCTCTCTTTTCTAAGCGCTATTCTAGCCCTTATAAAGAGTTATTTACTATAATATATCTTATTAGTTACTTTTACTTCTCTTAGAAAAGTTTATCTAAGTATTAATATTCTTAAAAAACTCTATTTTTAAGAAAAAAATAATTTTATAAAGAAGATTTTTTAGATATTTAATATCTATATTATTATTTATTTATTAAGTTTTAGTATTAATCTTATATATTTAATTATATATAGTTATATAGAATTTATATATATAGATTATCTTCTTAATAATTTATTACGTACGAAGCTTTATACGATTCTTCTAAATAAAAGAGACTTTTATCTAAAGTCTTTTTAGTAATTATAAATTATCTATAAATTATCTTTTAGATTATTTTATTATTTCTATTTTATATATATATATATATATATATTCTAGCTATTTACTTAGTTAAATCCCTATAATCTATTATTATAAACTATAGGCTATTTAATACTAATTAGTAATTAAACTATATAATAGAAGCTAATAAATTACTATAATAAGCTTCTACCCCGTATAGTAAAATCGTAAATTAGTAAGAGTAAAGATAAAAATATTCTAGATTATTTTAGACTCTATTTTATATCTATTCTATATAGAAAGTAGAGATAGAGTTAATAAGTACTATATATTAACTAATTTCTTATACTTTTAAAGTATAACTAGTTAATAGATTAGAAATTTAACTAAATTATTAAGCTTAAAAGCTTTTAGTATTTTATATTTTATTATAAAGTTAATACTTTAAAATAGATTATTATTTATAGTAAATATTACTACTAATTATCTTTATATCTAATTATAAGCGTCTTTTAGTATTAAGTTATATTAATTTACTTAGAGCTTTATATTAAAATAGTAAGATAAAATATTTACTTTATATTAATCTTTATATAAATAAAATAAACTAGATAAAATCTATACTTTTATTATAAATATTATAGACTTATTATAATTTTTTATCTTTAGAACTAGTTTAGTATATATATTTCTTTAAAGCTTTTATATAATATTATTTAATTATAAATTTAGTTATTTCTTTATTTATAAAAATCTAATTATTAAATAAAGACTATTCTAATAACGCTAAGTCTATTTTAATTATATTAAAACTATTTAGATTTAATCTTTTTATTTTAAGGTAGCTTATTATTCTTTTTATCTTTTATTATATATATTTAATAAGAAGGTAGTTATTATATAATATAATATTTAAATATACTTATAGTCTATAGGTTAATTCTTATTAATATTTTAAGTAAATATAAACGTATTAATAGGAAATTATATTATTACTAATTAATATAACTTAGTCTAAATATATATAGATTTAATATCTTTAAAGATAAAGTATAGTCTATCTAGTATAAAATTATTTTTATCTATTTAAAGTTATTTTACTAATCGCGTAGCTTAAAAATTAGATAGTTATATACTTTATTATTAGTATTTTAGTAAGTTAGATAATATAATTAGAGAAAGTAGGCTTTAAATTAAGTTAATAGTATTTCTTACCCCTAAATATAAAGGAATAGATATAGGCCTGATGTTAAATCTTAGTTAAATTAATTTAGCCCTTAGGTATAAATAACTGGCTGTTATATACTACCTTTAGTCGTAAGCCCGTGGGCATGTGACTACGCTACCTGCTTCTTCTTAGGAACTTCTATAATCTACAAATATCTAGATACTAGTTGCTTATATAACGTTTATAGTTATCTAGCTGGCCAAAACTATGCCCGCATTTTTACGCAGCTATAGATAAGATAGTAATAGAGAAATAAATTAGCTATCTTGTGTATGCTATATTGACGGCGTTGGAGATCCCCCAAGGCAATAAAAAGTTATACGCGTGTCGTGCGCATGGTCGCTAGGGTCGCTAGGTAAGCGAGGTCCTTGCCCCTGGGGGTAGGAATTTTACCCCGAACCCGAACCCCAAACACCAGTCCACACCCCACAATAACTATAGCCTACTCTATACTCTTATTTCCTTCGTTTTCTGAGCCTCTTATTAGGTTCTCAAAGAACGCCCAGTCGACGCCCTGGAATGCCCAGTCATCTGCCCCGGCAGCCAGTTCAAGGAAATCTCCCTGCTGTAAAAGAGGATCGGCATTGTTCGCATCATGACCTAGGATTGAAAGCGTCCCTACTTGCGTCTGAGTTCTTGCATAGGAATCTGACATCATCGAAGGCGCCTCGACATGGCTATAGCCAGCATCGATCGGTGTTGTGACCTCAACACTCTGAATTTCGGTAGGCCCGACATCCCCAGAGGAACGCACGGAGGATTCCGCATGAGCGTTTTCTGTGCCGGTTGCACCGGAGCTGTCCATTACGTGGGACTGGGCTAGGCGATCGGTGGCTTGTGGTTTGTAAACCTCCGTGCTCATGCCCTCGCGAGCAATTTTGATAATGCCAAAGTAGGGAATGTGTACGCTCACGGCGGCCTCGTCATTCTGGTCTGATATCGCCGTCTCGCCTCCAGCTTCCTGCACGCTCACCCTTCTGACACAATGTGGATAATTATTCGCCGTCTCAACATCGATGGTTAGTAATTGGCGTAGCAAGTCGGCACCCTGCGCACTAAGTGCATCTGAATTGAGACGATTAAGTTCTTGCATATTCTCCTGCACCTTCTCCACCATAGCGCGGTCGCTGTGATACTGGTGAGCAAGGAGATTCTCCGCTTCTGAGAAATGGCTGTCGAGGTGGGCCAGTAGCAGAGTCATAGCGGCCATAAGGGCGAGGAAGTCAACAGTGCGACAGCTGTATGCGATCCCGTTAAAGCTACGTAGGGTGATGTAGCGCGAGAGCATCTCCCGTGAGGCGTTCACGCAAGTTATTCGGGAGAACTCGTGCCTACGCTTAGATGACGAGGAGTGAAGCATATAGGGCAGATGGAGCTGGTTGAGCAGATTATAGTGGATCACCTGCGCGAAGAGCCGCCGCGTGTTCCAGAACAGACTTTGCGAGTCGGTCGATGACATGTCCAGGTCTGGTGCTAACCACCACTTGCTGGGGAGGGTCCTAGCCGCCCTCTGCAGCTCCGTATCGAGGGTCCGGGTCAGAGCGAGGTCCTCGGAGCTTGGGCGAGATTCGTTACGCTCCAGAATCCGAGAGGCGATAACGCAGTGTATTCGCTCGAGACGTCCCATGGGAGTATCATTTACAAGCATCGGGCCGGAAGCCATACTGCGGTCGAGGCAGCCTTGGGAGAGGCCAAGCATAAGACAGAGATAGCGATCCATGAAAACGATTCGGAACCACATGAGCTGTGGGTGATATTTCGTCTTAGGGTCAAGCACCTTGTATCGTGCCTGATTATCTGAGCGGTTAAGGCCCATCAGCTGTGCAATACTCATAGCTCTTCTACCCGCTACCCAACTTCGGCGGAGATTCCCGATGTTCGCCTGATACACGCTCTCGATCATGGCGCACTCCAGGCCTTCGATACTACCAATAAGTTCGTCATTTGTTGTCACAAGATTAGAAGCAAGGTCGGCTAGCCGTTCCATTATGGCCCGTGGCGGTTCCAACAGGCCTTTGATCTCCTTGTGAAGATCAGGGTGAAGATGCTGTAGGAAGGTGGCGAGCAGCAGCATATGTCTTGCTATCAGGACGGGATGCAGAGACGGTTCAGGGATTTCCAGCAAGGTTTCGGGTGTTGCAAGGCCGCTCTGGTCGAGGGTAGTGTATGGCATGGTCATGATTTCATGGGCGAGAACAGAAGGGTGACGGCTGGCTGCGCATATTCTCTCGGTATCTTCTCGCGAGGGCAACGATTCATGCAAGAACCGAGACAGCTTCTCAAACTTGCCGTGCGGGACGGGAAGGAAGCTATTCCCGACGGCGTGATGCTGCTGAAAGCAATCAGCAAAATCTTGGACCTCGAGAGATTTATAGAACGTGAGATATCGTGAAGGCTCCGAGGATATGGATGCAGGAGTTGGAATGCCATGTCCTACCATTCTGCAATCTTCACTGGGCGTCCGGGGTGTTCTCGTGTCATAGATGCTGCCGGCACTGCTAGTTTCAACCCTCGCAGCGCCTTCACCCGTCTTATGCGCCTTGTCCATAGAGAGCGAAAGCTCTTCGAGGAATTCTTGGCTGACACATTGGGAGCCGCGTCGCCGACAAGCGGTGCAGGCGGTAGCATCCGGTAGCGGGTCGAATATACACTTCATCTTCCGCCGCTTGCATTCCCAGCAGCTGTGCGTGCCCTTTCGCAGCCTTCTCCGCTTTGCCCCAGATGGGGCATGATTTGATTGTGTTACAGGCGGGGTAGACATTGCATCCATAGCTTCAATGCCACTCGCTGGCAAAGTCAATACTCGGCGCGTGAGTGCTCCTAGGCGCAGGGCGAAATGATGGACGGCCGGAGGAAGTTCGAAAAAACACTGCGGCGGTCGAAATATAGAGGTCTCCGGCGATAATCCGGAAGTCACGAAGATGTGGTGCAGCAGAAGTGCGGAGGAAGCACGGCGGTCGAAAATAAAGAATCAGGGGGACATTTGTCAGCGTCACGGTGATCTACACGATCCTTGTTAGCGAACCCCCGCGTGTAGGAGGTCCGGAGCAAGGTCAATATGCACGTAAGCACGGCCGTCGAAAATGTACAAGGGGGTTTCATGTACGGGCTATTAGCGCGCTCGATAAGGCTAGCCTATATATAGAAGGTACGAGAATTGGATATATTATTTTATTAGGGTTTTGCTGGCTATTAAAAGTATTAAACTTGATACTAATTATTATACCTTCTATATACAGCCCAGCCCTACCAAACGCGCTAATAGCCCGTATATAAAACCCCCATATAATAGGATTGTAAACATTGCCAGGGTCTACAGATCCCGCGTTAATCGTGGCGCCGATTCCCTGCACGGCGGAGCAAACAAGCGGCGGCCGTTAGCGCACGGCGGAGCAAACAAACGACGGCCGTTAGCGCACGGCGGAGCAAACAAGCAGCGGCCGTTAGCGCAGTATCCGTTTCGTGCCTCTAACGTCGGAGAGTTTGTGGTTTTTGCTTACCACACCGCGTTTTTGCCCCACCTTGATTCGACATGCGATCTAAACCATCTCCATTGTGAAATCCCTTATAGCCGACAGAGCAGCTTTGCATGCACTGCTATGAGAAGCCTAGTATTCCCAAGCCACTTCCTACTCACAGCGGGAGAACATTCGACTTCGTAATTCCGCTCACCGCGAATAGACAATGTCGAGCACCAGGGCCTCGTCCAAGTTGGACGCGACAGACACACCACCCATGATACGCGACGAGGAGAAGCGGCAGGACACTGAGCAATCGTATCTTGTGGAATGGGACGGCGACAACGATCCTCTGGACCCCCGCACCTTCCCAGCAGCGAGAAAGTGGTTCTACGTGACCGTCGTCGCTATGGGTTCCCTCTTAGTGTGAATACTTCCAAGTCTGCCTTTGTTCGAACCTGCTGACAGCACACAGCACTGCCACGTCGTCTCTATACACCTCGAGCTATGACCAGCTCATGCACGAGTTCGGATGCTCTCTAGAAGTTGCAAACCTTGGACTGTCGCTCTACGTCCTTGGTCTAGGTCTCGGACCTTTGCTCTTCAGTCCGCTTTCAGAGGTACGGTTACCATTGCACTGTTGCCTCATCAACCACTGATTTGGATGCTAGTTCTATGGACGGAGGCCAATCTACCTTGCCTCGACCACCTTCTTCCTGATCTGGCTGATCCCATGCGCCGTTGCGCAGAATATGCAGACGCTCCTGGTCGCGCGATTTCTCAATGGCCTATCAGGAAGTGCATTCCTCGGTGTCGCTGCTGGAACTGTTGTCGACATGTTCGTCCCTCAACAGCTCCTAATCCCGATGACCGTCTTCACTGGTTCTCCCTTCGTTGGACCAGCTCTCGGACCTCTCGTCGGCGGCTTCATCAATTCGAATACCACTTGGTAAATCCACAACGTTCACCCACTCACATCTGCTAACCCGACTTAGGCGCTGGTCGTTTTATGTTCTCCTCATCTGGACAGGTGTCATCCTCGCATGCGTCTTCATGGTACCGGAAACATTCCACCCCATCCTCCTCAGCCGAAAAGCGGCGGCCCTCCGCAAAAGCGAAAACAACCCCGAGTACCACTCCGCCTCCGAGCTAGCCCGCGCACAAAAGACTCTCTCCAAAGCGATTCTCACTTCTCTCTACGTCCCATTCGAACTTCTGCTCCTCGACCCAATGGTCATGGCTCTTAGTACCTACACTTCTCTCATCCAAGGCATCCTCTACCTCTGCTTCGGTGCTTTCCCGCTAGTGTTCGGAAACAACCACGGCTTCAATCTTTGGCAAAATGGCCTCACGTTCCTCGGTCTCGCTATTGGCAACGTGATTGCATGCTTCTTCAACCCGATCTGGCACAAGCAATGGATGGGGCTCATCGGCAAAATGAAGGCGAAGCATGGGCCAGAGTATAAGCCCGAACCCGAACTGAGACTGCCACCTGCAATAGTGGGATCAGTGATGGTCACTCTGTCACTGTTCTGGTTCGCCTGGACAACTTATTCTTCTGTGCATTGGATTGTGCCGATCATCGCGACTGTGTTCTTCAGTACTGGGTACGTTTTTTGCTCTTAAGACTGTATTGTAGAATTTTACTAACATAGCGGTGGACAGATTCTTCTTCGTGTTTCAGGGAATTTGGACGTTCCTGGTGGCTGCGTATCCCAAGTATGCTGCAAGTTCCATGGCTGTCAACACAACTACACGCTGTGTCTTTGCCGCAGCATTCCCGCTATTCACAGATCAAAGTAAGCTCCGAATGACCGGGATGGCTAGAGCAATATTGACTGGATCGTAGTGTACAACCAGCTGGGTTACCAATGGGCGTCGTGCTTGCTGGCTTTCTTGACCCTGGCCATGGTGCCTTTCCCGTATGTGCCACTCCCGGAACCTTTTACGGAAAGCGTAGCTAACCCCGCCTAGGTATATTTTCTTTAAATATGGGAAGACTTTAAGGGCGAAGAGCAAGTTCGCCTCGGCATAAGTGTGTTTATCAGCTGGTCATTATAAGGAGCCCTAAGGAAGGTGGTGTTTTCTTTATAGTACATAACCTATACAAAAGCTCTCTAAGAAATGGATTTCGCATGAATAAATTTAAGTAGTAATTAATATAAAAGCTATTAGAATAGAAGCTAAACTTTTATATTAATATTATAAAAATAGGTTCCTTAGCTTTAAATATATATATATATTATTAATATATACTTGTAAGACACGTGTAGGCAGGCAGGTACAGAAGCGCTGAGGCAGCAAAAGGGTTGTATTCGGATGGAGATGAGACGAATCCTTAAGGAGACGTGATAGTAGGACGTAGGACTATATAGGGTCCGGCACGTGACTATAGCCGGGCCGATAATAATCCGGGAGTCCTCCGGTAGAAGTAGGCGTAATATGGCCTCCCCCTTTCCTAAGGGCCGTCCCGGCCCTTATAGAGAGTTATTTACTATAACGTATTCTATTAGTCCCCTTACTTCCTTTAGAAAAGTTTACCTAAGTATCTATACTTCTAAAAAATTCTATTTCTAAGGAAAAAATAATTTTATAGAGAAGACCCTTTAGGTATTTAGTATCTACGTTATACCCTACTACCTTAACGGGTAATTTTTATAGTCTTTCCGGCCTTATAGCCCTTAACCCTAATCTTATAATATATAGTTAGTTTAATTAAAAAGTATATATAACTTAAGTATTAGTCTATTATTAGTATATATTTATAACTTTTATCTATTATTATTATAGTTTATAGTCTATACGTATCCTTATAGATCCTTATACTAGTAGTAATAGTATCGCTACTTCTCTTATAGGCGATTTTTAATAACTTCTATTTAGTAGATACTTACTATCTTTATATAAGAGCTATTTACTAAGTATAACTTCTATAGTTACTCTACTTACTTATAATACCTTTATAAAGGCTTTAGGACTAGCTTAGATTCTATTTAATTTAGTCTTAGTACCTATTATAGTAGTATAACCCGGCGGTACTTAATAATTACTAGCTACTACCTATTATAACTTATAATTATATTAAATTACTTATTTACCTATAACTCTTCTAGTAAGAGAAATTCTATTTATATTTTTATAAATATTTATCTAAGAGATAATAAATTATTATATACTATATCTCTTTAAACGTCTTTATTTTTATATTTTAAACTTTTACTAGTAAGTACCTAGGGTACTATTAGCTTAAGTATAGAATAGTCTCTCTTAGTATAAGTATAAGAAGGTATATCTACTTTTAAATTTTTTTACTTTATTCCTTAATACTCTTAAGATCCTATCCCTTATTATAATTACCTCTACTAGTTAGTATAGTAATACTACTTTCTCTAAGTATATCTATACTCTTTTTATCTATTTAGAACCTTAGTCCTCTTTTATATACTATTAGTATATAAACTACCTCTTCTAGTTTATACGGGAGTTTAATATAGCTAAGCTTTATTAGATTACTTCGAGTAACTAGTACTAGAAGATTAATATCTATACTACCTATAGTAGATATAAAGCTTATTATTAGACCTACTTAGTAGTATATATTAGTCTTCCCTTTCTTTTATTAATATAGTTCTACTAATAATTTGTATAGATTAAGTCTACTTTCTACTACTACTTTAACCTTCTTACCTTTATTATTAAGTACGTCTAGTATTATAATATACGAGCTACTCGTAATAATAAGAATATAGATTCTAATATACTTAAAAAGGTTTAGTAGGATATATAGTCCTATACTTTTAATATTAATACTAGTTAGAACTAGTATAAGGCTAAGTAGAAGCGTCTAATTAAGAATACTAGTAGTAAGGTAAAATTACGTCGGCCTATAGCTATAGTATATAAACTTAACTTCTAGTACTATTAGATATATTCTACTATCTTTCTAATAACTTCCTATACTAATTTCTTTAGTATAGGCTAGATAGCGTTAGTTATCTAACGCCTATTAACTTTATAGCCTTTATTACCTATAAGACTTACTTTATTAAGTACGACTCCTCGATTAGTATACCCCTTAGGGCTATTAATTATAAGCGTCGTTAGTACTATTATAGCTCTAATATTTCTAATAGGAATATTATTAGTAGAGGTATAATATTTATTATCCTTTAGAAGGGGGCGCTACGAAGCTCCTTTAGGAACTTCTTATCTAGTATACGTAGCTTACTTAGGTTACTTATAGACTATATAGTACTTAGCTAAGATTTCTAGTTACTAGAGTATATAAATAGAATAAATACTTATATTAAAAGTCTAGTCTTACTAATTACTTTTTAATTATCTATCTATTACTATAATATATAAAGGCTAGTCTTACTAAATCCTTTAAGCTATAGCTCGTTACTAAAGTAGATAGTATTCTTTTTCTAATTAATTATTTTACTTATATAGTAACCTTCGAGCGAGGGTCTAAAGGTACCTTTTAACTAAATCTTTTAATTCTTCTTTTATATTAATATTACTTATGTAGTCTACTCCTTTAGAACTTCTTATATATATTATTACTTTTTTATAAAGTTTATAATACTTTTTTAATAACTTTTTATTTTAGGTAACTTAATATTTAATTATTTAGGTTTATCTAATATTCTATAAAGACCTCTTTATAATTATTAAAAGAGGTCTTAAGCTTCTATATACTATCCTTATATAACTAATCTAGCTATTTTATAAGAAAGAGCTTTTTATTATATACTATTTTATAGACGAGGATAACTTTAACTTTATATTAATTACCGTCGTTAAGCTCTAAATACTATATAGAACTAGATCTAAAGTTTAAACCTTCTCTTAACTTAATCTACTTCTCTAGAAGTAATATATAAAAAATAAAATATAGCTAGAATATTAATAGAGATAATTTAAGCTAGTAACTTAGCTTCTTATACTTAATTTAAATAGTAAAAGGTTCTAAGTACTTTACGTCTAACTTCTTTAAAGGGTACTTAGTCTTAATATTAGTAATCTTTAATATTATCTTTTCGCCGATAATAAAATACTTACTCGTTCTCTTTAAATTATACTAGTATTACTAGCTTTCTTAAGTATAGATTAATACTTCTTAAGTATTAGAAAATTATTACGCCCGACTAGTTAGAAAGTCGACGACTCTCTAATATATATTTAGAGTCTTTTTATCTATATTCTAGTCGTTAGGTAGTTAATAGAGCTAATACTTATCTTCTATATTATTAAAACCCTTAGGTTTAACGTCTATTACGACCTTAATAGGGTATATACTATAACTTAAATAGATCTTAGAGTTATACGCGTATTCTACTATTAGAAGTAACTAATACTAGTTATTTTACTAATAGTTTAGGTATATTCGTAGGTACGCTTTAAGCTCCTAATTCTAGTATTTAGTTTAGCTATCTATCTATAAATAAAAGGCTATACTTATTTATTATTTAATATTAAAATAAAAATATATATCTAATTAGAATTTATTAGTAAAGATAAAGCTCTAATCTAAGATTAGTAATAATAGGGGTTCGACCTTTATAAATACTTCTATAAATAATAGGTTAGCTAATATACTTATAGTAATATTCTTTATTATAGATAGATACTAAACTAGCTTTAAAAAGTAATTAATAAGTACTAGTATTATATTATAGATATTATTCTTAGAATTCTTAGATTTTAGTAGGTCGATAATAAAGTCTAGGAAGTAATTATACTATAGCTTTTATAATAGAAGAATTAGTTCTAGTAACTCTTATAGCTTATACCTTTATACTTTATTTATTTAGTATACTACGTAATCTTATACGTACGTATTAATCTCTATTTAAAGTTTTAACTAATAGTACTTTCTTTATAAAAGTTTAATAGTCTTATCTACTCTATAATAGCTTTCTAGGGGGTTATTATAATTTCTTATAAAGATAGCTTAACGAAGAGCTTTATTATTAGGAATCTATACTTTTTCTACTCTTTAAAGAATACCCTTTAGATCTATAATCTATAAAGACGTATCCTTTTACTTTTTTCTACTCTTAGACTTTTATATATACTATATATTCTTATAATAGACTATATTATATTCTTATACTTCCTAGATATAGTTTAATAATAATCTAGGAGTTTCCTAGCTAAAGGATAAGTCGTTATTTATAGCTTCTAATAAAGACTTATATAATATAGAGGTAAAAAATACTTTATAATACTAAAGGAATATTAAAGCTAAGTCTAAGTCTTCTAATTACTCTTTAGGTTTATCGTCCCCGTCTATAGATAGATTAAGGTTAATAGATAATATATTATTAAAAACTAGTACTATACTAGAGGATTTTATAGTAGAATAGTTTATATCGTCTTTAGATTCCTAATAGATTACTTATAAATTCTTATTAGTAAAATTAAATTTATATACTATTTAATCTTTAATATATAGAGCTATAGGCTTCTAGAGTACCTATATCTAGAGTTTATTTTAAAGTATAGGAAGTATAATATTTCTTAGTACCCTTCTCTCCTCGAGCTAAAAGCCTTTAGTATAATTAGGTCGTCGTAATAGTATATTAACTAGATTCTTTATACTAGACTTATATTTAATCTTAAAGTTAAAATAAGTTAACTCTTTAGTCTAGTATACTTACTTAGGTAAAAGTACCTTCGTAGTTATAAAATATCTTAGATTATTATAGTTATATAGTATATAGATAGTATTTAGAGTATACTTAAGATAGTATTACTACTATTTAAAAGTTTCTATAATAGTAAATAACTTCTTATTATAAGTATCTTATTAAATCTATAGTCTAGTAAACTTACGACTAAAGAATATAACTAGTTTCTAGTATTTTTCTATTAAGAATACTATTATTTATAGCTATAATAGGATAGTTACTATAATAAACTTAGAGATATTAGTAATAATTATTATAGATTTTATTAGGTTAAAGTACTAGAGGATAGGGGTTCTTATAAAGAGCTTATAAAGTATAAGAAATATATTATATATATCTTCTAACTAAAATTAAGAGACGTACTACTTTATAGAACCCTTCTTAATCTTCTTTAACTTTTTTACTAATATATCTTTACTAAAATCTTATTAAACTAGTATTAGATTCTACGTAGAGGTTATATATTCTAGAAGTAGGTAAACTATATCTAAGTAGTTATATATAAACTATTAGTAAAAGTTTATAAATCTAAGAAATATTTAGATATCCTAATAGTTCTTAGGCTCTAGCTACTCTTTAATTATTTAGACCTATATTAGGTCTATAACTACCCCGTAGAGGGTTACTATAAAGTTAAGAAACTCTACTAACTTTATAAAGAAAATATACTTTAAGACTTTATAATAGAATTTCTAATTATATAATCTCTTAAGGACTTTATAAATATACTATTTATAGTTCTACTTTTCTTTAAAGTATATAAGTATATTATTTAAATAAATAATATATATTTTATTTAATAAGCTACCTAAGACTCTATAAATATATAATTAAAATATAGTAAATATATTTATAAGACTAAATAGTATTACTAGATATTTAAAATAGTTATAGTATATTTTAAATACTATCTTCTACTTATTACTCTTCTTAATACGTAATTAATAATATACCTTATAGAGATTAAGTTTTATAAAAATCTTAGTCCTAAATAGCTAGTCTAGTATCTCGCTTATAAGGGGTATAAGATAACGATTTTTAATTATTACCTTATTTAAACTCCTATAATTAATATATAATTAAAGTATACTATTAGCTTTAGGTATAAAAAGTATTAGAACCCCTACTAAAGACTTATTAGGCCGAATCTACCCCTTCTTTAGAGAGTTATTAAAGTATTTCCTTAAAATCTTAAGTTCTCTTCTAGAGAGATTATAAATAGGTAAATTTAATAGTATCTTTTCCTTCTTAAGATTAATAGTATAGTTATACTCTAAGTTAGGAGTAATTTTACTAGTAAGTTTAAGACTAAAGTACTAAAGTTAATTATAAAGATATTTTAGTACTTTTATAACTTTCTTAGAGTTAATCTCCTTATTAGAATTATTATAAAAGGTATTTAGATAGTTCTTAAACTTTCGTCGCTTCTTTTAATAAAGAGTCGTAACCCTTTATAAAGGGGTATTTATTACTAATATTATAACCTAGAAGATTATAGTCTTAGGTAGCTATACTAGTTTAGAGTATTACTTTATATAGTAGACGAGGTAATTATAGAGTTATAGGGTCTAGTTTTTTAACTAAAGTAGACCCTACTTATTTTAGTATTAAGTATTCTAAAGCTTATTACCCTCTAGGGTTTATATCTTATTAATAGATATTTATAAACGTTTTATAGCCTTTACTATATTAAGAAATTAGAGTTAATACTCTTTCTTACTTATAAGTAATTAAGTATAAAAGCTTTTTAGATATAGTATATATACTTTCTCCCTAGATTATAGCTATTATATTAAGTTATTAGATATTATCTTAACTTTAATATACTTAGCCGTTATACTCCTATCCTATTACTTAAAAGATTCCTTTTAGTAATCTACTTAAAGGTCTACCTCGTATAGCTATAATTAGTTAAGGATAAGATTATAGCTATTTATAAAGATAGTCTAAAATATCTAAAAACCTATTATCCTTATTATATTCTAAGAATTCTACGTTATTATCGTAATAATATATAGCTCTTCTAGATATAGTAGTATACTAGAGACTTAATATATTTATAACTTTATACGTAATAATACCTTAAGAAGGTTCTACTATAGTATAAGGTCCTCTTTAATAATATTTAAGTCTAATTCTATATCGAAAAGGCCCTAGACCTATATTAAAATATTTATAGAGAGGTATATTCTTATATTACTAGTAATCCGTAAGAATTTACTATTAGTATTTAGTCCTAGTAGTATTACGGTAATATTAGTAACTAGAGCTTATCTTTTTTTAAAAACGAGTTAGCTTTCTCTTTATAAGTTTTATCTAATCTATTATTATCTTTAGAGTAATACTTCTAATAGTTCTTTTTCTAATTAGTCTTAGATTAGGACGTTAACGCTACGTTCTTAGAGCGTAACGGGATCCTTAATAGAGACTATCTAGTATTACCCTACTAAGAGAGCTTCTAATTCTATTTCTTCTAACTAGAATTACTTAAAGCTATTAAAGACGTAGTATACTTTCTACTTATAATTAAATTAGAGCTAGAAACCTTTAGAAGAGTAGCTAGTATAAAGACGAAGTATATTACTATCTTTACGTTCTATAAGGTATATTTAAACTATAACTAAGTTTATATATTTTTAAGCTAGCTACCTCTTTATATCTTATAATATAAGGGTTCTAGATACTTATTTTATACTATAGATATCTTTAATATATTAAGGCTTATATTACTACTAAAAGGCTTTATCTTTAAGACGACTTTATAAGTTATAAAATAGTTAAAGAAAAAGTTAAAGCTATTATTCTAGTACTATTCGATATTCTAAAACTTAAAGTAGTTATTAAACTTTATTAAAACGGGGTCCTCTATAAGACTCTTAAGCTTCGTCTATAGCTAGGGCTATATAATAACTTCGTTATTATTAATAGCTCGGACTAGTAGGTTATAATATATATTATTCTTAATAAGTATTATAACTTATATAGTATACTTAAGGGTATTAGTAGTAGTAAAGTTAATTTAGAAGAGACTATTAATATCTCTAATCTAATAATCTATAGCTTAGGTTATTAGGGTTTTCTTTAATAAGTCTAATATAGGAGGGTCCTTAACCTTAGTTAGATTAGATAGCCCCTAACGAGTATTGTCTACTAAGAATAGACTAGTCGTAGTCTAAAGGGTTATTATAGCTAGTCTAAAGGCTACTTAGACTATAATAAGATCTATTTATATAACCTTAATCTAGTCGACTAGTATACCTTAGTATTAAAGGTTAAGTAGTATTTATACTACCTCGACTAAAAGTACTTTATCTAAGGCTAGAGTATAGATAGATATAGTACGGGCTATACCTAGGTAATTACTACCTATTAGGGTATTATTAGCTTCTAATATAGGTAGTATAGTAGGAGCTAAGGATTAATATAGTTAGAATCTACTTATATAAGCTATATTTTTATAGTTAGATATTCTATTATTTCCTTATATAGATTAGTAGTCCCTATTAGTCGCGGCTATTATTAGGACCCTATTAAAAGATAGTAGTTTATTAGATACCTCTAAGGTATTTTCGCCGTTATATTATATATAGGTTATAAGGGTTTTAGAGACGTATTAATCCTCCTAAATATTTTTAAGGTTAAATAGGTCCTCTAGCTAATAATCGTCCTTATTATCCAATTCTAGTTCTTAAACTCGTTACTTACTAAACTTAAGGCGCTACTAATATACTTTATTAACTAGCTATATATTAGGGTTATTTCGTCTACTAGATAAATAGGTACTAAAGCGGGTATTCTTCTTTAAGTAGATAGTATAAGGAGGTATACTAACGGCTCTAAATAGATATCGTATAGTATAATTAATAAGAACTTTTAAAGTATTAGCTTTTAGTATCGACGCCGTACTACTAGTCCTTAAAAAGGAGTAGGAAGGATTCGAATTATAAGGTATATATAAATAGGTAGATATAGAAGTACTAAGATAGTAAAAGGATTATATTCGGATAGAGATAAGACGAATCCTTAAGAAGATATAATAGTAGGATATAAAACTATATAGGGTCCGGTATATAACCGTAGCCGGGTCGATAATAATCTAGAAGTCCTTCGGTAGAAGTAGACGTAATAATACTTTAATAAAGGCTTTTATCTTATTTATAAAGTACTAGTCTATTATAATTTTTAATAAACTAAATTAAATAATTAATATAAATAACTTTATAAAACTTATTATAAATTACTAGCTACTAATAAAGAGCTACTATTAAATAGATTATATATTATAAATATAATATATTATATATATAAAAAAAAATAGAAATTAATATATACTTATTATTACTATTAGCTATTAGCTAGGTATTATTAAGGGAAGGTAGTTATAAAAAGAAAAAAAAACTAAAGTTAATAATTAAAAATTAATAATTATTCTTACTAAGTAACTAAAAGTAGTAATAAGTTAATAATAATAAATTATTATTAATTTATTTTTAGCTTTTATCTAATTAAGTATTAAATAGACTCTAGTAGTTTTTAATCTTATATTACAGATAAATAATTTTTAATCTTATATTAAAGATAAATAGCTTATACTTATATCTAGAAGAAATTCTTATTAGATTATAACTATTCTATTAGGCTAAAGCTATTATAACTCTATTATATAAAAATAATTCTATTATAAAATATTATTTTTATAATTAGGTTACTAAATAAAGATTATTAACTATAAGTTATTAATTATAAATTATTAACTATAAATTACTAATTATAATAAAGAATATAGATATTTCTTTATATTATAGTTACTAATTATAGTTTTAATAATATCGAAGTAGTACTAAGTCTTAATATAAATAAAGGCTAAATCTATTAGTTTAAAAGAATAACTTTAATATTAAATATATCTTTTATATTAAGTTTATTATCTAAGCTTCCTAGCGCCTTTTATTACTAAGATATTACTAATATAATATTAGTTATCTACCCTTAAATCCTTATAATAATAGCCTATAGTAGCTTCGCTAATGCCTAGAAGTACCTAGACGGCGGTGAGAACTTATTTTAAAAGATGAAGCCTTCCTTAAGCACTTTACCCTCAAGCAGTTCGACAACTAGAAAGGCGAGGTCATGCGCGCGTTCGAACTGGCACGCATAAATTTGTAAATTTATAGCCTGTATAAATAATAAGTTCTATCTAATATTATATACTATAATTTAGTAGTACTATAACTCTAGGAGGTGAAATAAGTCAAGGCCTTTTCTATCTGCTCATGAAGAAGGTGCACGTGCCCGGGCATAGGCATGTCAAGATGATCACAATTGATATGCAGGGTTAACATGTCTCCGACATATTTGTCCCAGCCGTTCGGGCCTAGATCGGCTTCCGTCTTGTCTGGTACCAAGCACGCGAATGGTCCCAATTTTGTATCCTCCATGAAGCCTGGGTAGGCCTTGGTGGGGATGCCAGCCTCTTTGAGCAGCTTCATGGACTTGGGGTCGTCCTTGACACGATTGACAAGACCCTTCTCTGCCCAGATAACAGCTGCTCGAGTAGGTCGTCCCTCGACAGTCATGGGAGGCGGGTGGTATAATCTCATGGCCAATAGGTAGGCGCGCAAATGTTCTCGGGTGAGGCCTGTCGTGGTCCACATACCATCTGTGGCGGCGGCAGCACTGAAGATGGAGATGCCATTATCTGTTTCTCGGCTGGCCTCTGCCTCGCTAAGCAGCGTTGACCCAGCAGGTCGCGGGCAACACAAGTCGATGACCAGGAGACCATCCACCTTGCGGCCTGCATATGGCATCTTCCGAGCGACCTCATATGCGATGATGCTACCAGCAGAAAACCCGCCGATGAAGAACGGCCCCGTGGGATGAGCCTTGATCAGCGCATCGACAACATACTTGGCTACTCCCTCGATGCCAACTTGAGTGGTAAGTCTGGACGGACAGCGGAGGAAAGGCGAGTCGACTCCGTAAATAGGCGACTTGGACTTTAACGCCGGCAGGTGGATGTAGGTCGCGATGGACCCAGTTCCGTCGGCCATCAGGTAGAAGGGAGTCTTGCCAGGGCCTGGACGGCCCTTCAGGAGCGTGATTCTGACGGTGGGTTCTGGAGATCCGTCATCTATGGGTTGCACCTCCTGCGGCCTGGTGATCTCTTCTTCATCTGCAGTCGCTATGTTTACCACGCTCGATCCTAGGGAGGAGACGGATTCCGGCTTTAACACAACCACTGGCTCAGGGGTTTCTAGAGCGGAGACCTCGGCACTGGGGGGTACGGAGATAGGTTCCGCCGCTGGAGCCTTTTGCGACGTTGGTTCGTCTCCGAATTCGCGCCGGAGGTCGCCTATTGTGGGATAGTCGAAGACGAACGAGGCGGGTAGCTCGACACCTGCTTCAGCATTCACGGCGGCGACGATCTCGATGCTCATGATAGAATCAACACCGAGGTCGGCTACCAGGGTATCGTCATTGAGCTCAGAAGGGTCACTACCCGTAGACTTGCAGATGCTGGCTACGATGAGATGGAACACTACTCCTCCAGCCGACGCCTCCTCCTTCTTCTGAGCCTTGCTCGCCTGTTGCCCCACAGGCGCCAAACTCTCCACTGGTGCAATTTCTTTGATATCTTTCCCAGGCGCTTTGTTGGCGTGCTGTGTGGGAGCACCATGTCCTCCTCCCCCAAGAATATGTCGCCAGGTAGCTCTGGGGAGCTCCTGGTATCGCAGGCCGATGCATTGCATGATCAGCTTCGACGAAGCCGCATCGAAGACGAATGCGTCACAGAATGCCGTGTCCTTTTCCCACCTCGAAATGCGGGTGTAGGTTAGGTACCGCTTTCCAGGCTCAAAATCAACCGTCTGCTCGACGCTTTCGAAGCCCATCACAATGAAAGTCTTATCAGGTGATCGATTCGGGTTTCCATTCACCATGAATCCGGCCAGATGCACGAGACCCTCGCTCCAGTAGGGTGAAAATGTAAAGCGACAACCCGCAGGGTCGTTCTTGAGCACAACCTCTGCTGCAGCTTCCTCGAAATCATTGGCAATGTACCCCTCCTGGATGCACTTGAAAGAAGGGTGGAATTCGACATTCCTAGCGAACAGTCCGTAGAGGACATCGGCTTGTATTCTGTGGCCAGACCCCTCCTTGGAAGCTCTGATCCTCTCCTCCATCTTGGCCTTGATGAAGTATGACACTCGGCTCCAGTCAGCCTGAATCTTCTCGGTGTTAGTAATATTGACTCTGATAGAGCCGAGATTATGCGATGAGCTTGGCGACGAAGCCTTGAATGAAACTAAGACGGAGTCCGCGGATGGACTATCCATGACAGCTGATGTGAAGAGCTCTCCATCGACGCCAACGAGAGTCCTTGTCAAGGGGGCGAGGAGCTCTGGATCATGAAGTGTCAGGCTTCGCGTGGTTACACCATTCCTGCCACTGTAATCGATGGCATACTTGGCCGCAGTCAAAGCTGCGTCGCAGAAGACACTCCCAGAAGCAAGTCCAACTTGCTGCATTCTATGGCCGTCAATGAGCGCTAAGAATCCAGGATCGGAAATGAGGGCTCGGAAAGAAACCTGGACCTTCTGGGAGGACGACTTCGACACAACGTACTGTGCGCAGGTAGCGATGTACGGCTCGAGTGCGGCAGCTTGAGGCTTTTCAGTAACCGCCTGAACATTTCTTTCGCTGTAGGTGACCCAGTAGTCCTTCATATCCCACGCGTAGGCTGGGAGCGTCAACAAATTGAGGTTGCTTTCGTAAGGTTTGTGGAATGCAAGCCAGTCAATGTCGATACCGTTCATATAACCCGCCGTGAGGCTTCTAGAAATAGACGTCCAGTTGCTGCTGTTTGTCTCAAGAGTATGCATGATCTTGGCAGGCAGTGGGGTAAGGGTGGCACGCACAAAAGATGTGCAAACCGGTCCTGGTCCAATTTCGAGCCAGACTGGGTCATCTAGCTTTGACTTTACGGCATTAATTCCGCCGACAAAGTTAACTGACTGACGCGTCTGCTCCGCGAGGTAGTCTTGGTTGAAGACCCCTAGTCTATCGACAATCGATCCGAGCAGGGTTGATGCAACGGGAATCCTAGGCGCAGAATACGTCAAACCCCCAGCAAGAGAGACATAGTCCTGTAGTATTGGGTCCATTTGGAATGAATGAAATGCAAATGGGACAGATAACGTCTTCGCATGAACCTTTGCATCCTGCGCCGTTATGTCTGCTTGGAATTGCACCAAATCCTCAGCGGTCCCGCTGATAACGGTAGCATTAGGGCTGTTCATGCATGCAACTCCACAGGAAGAGGATTTGAGCGTTTTAAGTCGGTCTTGCACAGTCTTTACTGAAGTCGACACAGCAAGCATGGCACAAGTCCCGGATTCGCATCGTTCCAGAAGCAAAAGGGCACGCTTGCCAACAAGGTACAGGGTATCTGCCAGCGAAAGAACTCCAGCAGCGTGCAGAGCAGCATATTCGCCAAGACTGTGGCCCATGACCATTGCAGGTTCGATGCCAGTTGATCGCCAGAAGGCGGTGAGCGCAATCTCCAAGGTGATGACAGCCAGTTGCGTCTGTGCGGTATCCTTGGTGGACACATTAACCCCCTCATCGGTGATGATATCGGAGAATAACGGGAATTTGTTGTCCTCGCAAATTGCCACGCACAGATCGACTGTCTCACGAAAAACGGGACTTATGCGGTATAACTCAGCACCCATACCTGCGTAGTGAGACCCTTGTCCAGTGAAGACGAAGACGATGGGCGGGTTAGGTGTCGGAGACGATTGTGCTGATTCCCTTTCTGATGCCTCAAGCTTGGAGATAAGGTCCGGAATGGACGACGCCGTGCACACGAATCTCAAGGGGTGCTGCATCCTCCTCGCCGTAGTCGTGTAGGCAACGTCTTCGATCCTAGCAGTTGGATTCGCGCGCAGCCACTTAATCAATTTGCTCTTGTTTGCGGCGACGGAGGCGCGTGTTCTGGCCGAAGTCACAATAACATGGTTAGATCGAGGGTCTGGAGCGCTGTCGGCTGGGGCAGCGGAATAGTCTTCTAAGACCATGCATGCGTTGCCACCAGCGGCATCGAAATTGTTGAGAAGAATACGTCTTGGCTTGTTCGCCTCTTTGTGCTTATTGAATATACTAGGCTCTGAAGGGATCTCGATGTTGATCTCTAAAAGCCGTGGGAGTTTAGGGTTGAGAGCGTGGGGCATGCCTGCTTGTGGTGGTATGATGTCCTTCTGGAACATCATAATACACTTGAGCAATTCTGCCATACCTGCCGCGGCTTCGCCATGGCCAACGTTAGCCTTGACACCTCCGACGGGCAAAGGACCATTGCCACGACGCCTATGCTTGAAGGTATTTGCAACGGCACCCATCTCTGCTGGGTCGCCAGTCTGGGTCCCTGTTCCGTGCATCTCGACGTACGAGATATCGTCGGGAGAAACTTGAGCGTTACGCATGACTTTGCGGAAGAGTCTTTCCTGAGCACCCGCGTCCGAAGTGGTTATAGATGTCGAGTTACCGGAATGGTTTCTTCCCGAGCTGGCCACTACGGCCAGAATGTTGTCGTTATGGGCTACCGCATCCTCAAGCCGTTTGAGGACCACAGCACCAACGAAATCGGCGCGACAGTAGCCATCAGCATCGTCGCGCCACGGCTTACAGTTACCTGTGTCGGACAGAATTCCGGAGTCGCTGAGACAGGTAAACGAGTGGGGCCAACTCAGGATGTTGGCGGCACCTGCAATGGCCATGTCAATGTCCCTGGAGAGTAAGCTCATGCAAGCCAGGTGGATGCCCGTCGTGGTGCCTGCACATGCAGCATCAAGGGCGTAGGTCGGCCCCTCCCACTTAAATTGCCAGGCGAGCCGTCCAGCACCAAACGCACGCTGAATGCCCTGCAGCGTGTATGAATCGCATCCGAGACTAGGGTGTGTTTGTTTATGCCAGTCATCGGTGGCCTGCGCAAAGAAGGCAGCGATGCGGTTTGGATCGGTCGTTCTGGACTGACCATCTGAGTAGCCGGCATTTTCGAGGGCCTCGTAGGTGCTCATTAGAAACTGCCGGTGGTTTGGGTCCATCAACAGCGCCTCTCTCGGCGAGATGTGGAAGAAGCGAGAATCGAAATGCCCCGGGTTGTTCATGAAGCATCCGTATCTTGTCGTCATCTTGCACCTTTTGTCGCCACGCTCATGCGCTTCACAGTAGAATTCGTGGAAGTTAAAGCGATCTTTGGGGATTTCTGTGCAGAGATCCTGCTTAGACATGATGACGTCCCAGAATTCATCGACATTGTCGCTCCCCGGGCCGCGTCCAGCCATTCCCACGATGGCAATGCGGCCAGCCATTAGAGACACGTCTGCATCATCGGCATCTAGAAGAAAATGTTGATCCTGAACCGTCACGTCTCTTTCCGGCGCCTTCAAAACACTAGCCACGTAAGGTGCGTGGCTGCTAGTCCCTACTTGAATGATCCTGACAGCAGCGACTCCTTCAAGCTTAGAGCTGAGCTTTCTCACGGCCTGTGAGATATCCAGAGGACGGCTCAGGACTTGCGTGCACACGGCCCTGAGCAGCTCTCCGAAGTTGGTGTAGGTTGCTGTAGGGTCGTCCATGCCCCAGAGACTATGGTTTGGACAAGTGATTGGCTTGTTCAAAAGGTTTGAATTATTTCCAACCATGCAGTCAAAGTCCGCGCCTGTCAGGGTGTCGAGGGTGTGTTGGAGGGCTTTGATCTCCAATGGATTCTTTGCAAGGTTCTTTACAGTTGGGCATTGATTCATGACGAGTTTCAGCACAGACGGAGGGCCAACGACGGTGCTCCATCCAGCACCTATCACAGCCACCTTTGCTATTTTCGTGGAAGGTATACCGGCGTTCTGCTGGAACTGGTCCAGGGCGTTGCGGAGATCCACTGGCGAGATTCCCAGAACCGCCCATCCCCAGCTACCGGGCTGGTCTTCCACAGCCCTGGACCTCACCGACGCGAATTTGGCGACCCTAAGAACCAGGCGAGCCGCTTCCAGACATCCGTCATGCAGCTCTTCGAAATTTTCAGCGATAGCTAGGGTCGAAGAACTGAGTAGCCCTCCTGAAAAGCCAAGCCATTCCGTCCGGGCATTCGATCCAATCAGATACGGCTCTCGCTTCACCCACTGGAGTAGAGTACCCGCCCTAACAGTGTGGAGAAGGAGAGCTCGCACCACACCCAGCTCTTCTTTACTGTAGCGATATCTCTCAGCCAGTTCCTGGAGGCTTGAGAAGCGGCCCAGGTTGTCTTGCAATGTACGGTCCATCATGGTGCTCTTGATTTCGGCATTGACGATATCAGCCAGTTTGTCCAGGAAAGACTTCAGCCACGGCGTTGAGGCAGCCTGCTTGTAGAGCTGGTCAAGACCGTCGGTCCATGAATCTGTCGCATCTCCAAAGAGGAGAATCGTAGTCTTCGCTGACTGCGCTGACCTTTTCTCAGACGTCATGTTGGATTTACCGTTGAGGTTTGATAGAAGAACTGAGAGGACAAAGTTGAAAGTAAATCAAGTGAGTCCGGGAGAAAATAAAACCTATATTATAGAATAATTCTACCTTTATATCTACTATGTAGACCTAAAGAAGATAACGTAATAGGGCTTACTATTAAGACCTCTTATTATTAAGATAGAAATAGTTATAAATTAGCTTTAAGAAGTATATATATTAAATATCTTATATAATTTAATTTTTAAAGTTATATAAATTTTTATAATTAAAAAATATCTTTATTAAATATATTTTTTATTAATATTATAAAGAATTTCTTTTTATTAAGAGTTATTATTAATAAATAACTATTAAATAAAATAATATAATATAATTTATTAATTTAATTATATCTTATTAATTTAACTATAACTTATTAATTTAAATATAACTTATTAATTTAACTATAACTTATTAATTTAACTATAATTTATTAAAACTTATATTAAATAAAATTAATAATTATTATTTATTATTATATAATTAGCTTATAATATATAATTTATTCTTTTTATATATAAATTAAAATTTTAATAATAATCTTTAAATATATATAATATAATTATATTTAAAAAAGATATAAAATTAAATAAAAATAACTAATTTAAACTAAATTTTATATTATATATAATTTTTAAAAGTTTTAAAAAATAAATATAATTAAATATAATATTTTATTTATTTATTTTATATATTATACTAGGTAATTTAATAATCTAACTTAAAAATTACTTATTTAAAGAGATATAATATTATACTAAGCTTCTTTCTTATTATTCGAGTAGACGAAAGGGAATATCTAATACCAGCTAAAAAACTATTAAGGCATAGAATCTTACATAGATAAGGATTAAGACGGGCGTCGGGGCGTCAGGGCGTCAAGGCGTTAGGCGTAAATACCCACTTTATAACGCATACTATATCATATAGGATGATGCCGAACCCTAGTATCATGTATTAATGTGGCACAGACCTAACCAGCTTCCTTTTATAGCGCCTAACGCGTAATATATCACACCGCATGTAGCCCAAGCCCAGTGTCATGTATTGGTATGATAAGACCTAACCGACTTTTTTCCCCAGCGTCTGACGCGCAGTACATCACATAGGATGATGCCTAACCCTAGTATCATGTATTGATGTGGCACAGACCTAACCAGCTTCCTTTTATAGCGCCTGGCGCGTAATATATCACACCGCATGTAGCCCAAGCCCAGTGTCATGTATTGGTATGATAAGACCTAACCGACTTTTTTCCCCAGCGTCTGACGCGTAGTATATCACACAGAATATAGCCCAACCCTAGTATCATGTATTAATGTGGCACAGACCTAACCAGCTTCCTTTTCTAGCATCTAAGGCACAGCCCATCACACGGAATATGACACAACTCCAGCGTCATGTATGACGTAGCACAGACCTGACCAATCCTTTTATAATCACACCATACTGCCTGAAACTAGCCCCACCTTCAGCCAGTGGACAGGATGAGCTTGAACCCCGAGAATGGGGCTGATTCTTGCCTTTTTCCCCATCTGGCGGTTCACGGACATGAGTCTTATACGCCCGTAGTGACTATTAGAATCGGTTCTAGTGCCGATTATGGATTGACAGCTGATAAATATTATCGTACTAAGGAATTAGTCTCGGGGACCGAAAGACGTTGATATCGTGAAATGTTTTGATGCTGGCGCAATCCGCCCGGTGCCCCAATGGTACAGCTGGCGGTTATAAGCATTCGGTTGAAAATTAAACTTAGAAATTAGGGTAATACCTCTATTATATAATATAATATATTATATTATTATTATAGTATAATTTAAAATATAATAAAAAAGAATATTAATTATAAAAAACCTTTAATAAGTAATAATTATTATATTATAAAACTTAAATTATAAAAAAGAATATTAAATATAAAATAAATAATATATAGATTAAAATTAATATATCTTATAATTAATTATAAATTAAAACTTTATATTTATAATAAAAGAATAAAATAATAATAGAATAAAAGAATAAAAGAATAAAAGAATAAAAGAATAAAAGAATAAAAGAATAAAAGAATAAAAGAATAAAAGAATAAAAGAATAA